>JAZBHA010000962.1:9017-27458 GCA_037464855.1 Iselma pallidipennis | reverse complement strand
AAGTTCTGCTCTGTCAGTAAGCTCCAATTTAAAAACCATGTAAATGACTTCGTCGACCACTTTTTCTTGCTCGGCGAGCAAAATGTTCCCGACCTGTCAGTAAGCGGCCTAACAGGCCCAAATTCATAGTCGTCAGTAGAGCTAAACTCACACTTCACTCATACTCCACTCAAGCTCAACTCGAATTCAACTCGAACTCAACTCGAACTCAACTCGAACTCAACTAGGTACGTTTTATACGTTTATTCGACTATCATTTTTGTTATGTTTTTAAAAAATCTAATTTCAATTTTGAAAAAGTTCATGAAGTAGGTACATTATTAAATTGCAAAAGGTCACTAATTATCTAGAAATATATTATTGAAATCCTACTGTATACAAGAAAGTATAGTACAATAAAGTTTCTATATAATGAAACTCTGATTAAGAAACTCTCCCTATAATGAGAATTTGAGTGGGAACTGAGCATTACATGGCTCGTAGGCTCAGCGAGGCTAAGTGTTTACAACGGTTGTACGTTTATACAACAAACCGCTGCGTTGCTTACTTGCAACTGTTTTATTTTCGCTGAACGATACTGTTGGAACTTACAATTAGTCAAGTTGAGTTGAGAGTCAGAATCCATGCAGCACTCGTGGCCAGCGAATGCATAGTACTTATTGAGGGATCTCTCACTTGGGCGTCAGCGTTGTCATAGACTGGACATTTCTCTCTCTTATTTATTTTAGAAATTGAAAATAGACCATTGTTGTTTAATAGTTTTCCTGTGAAATATTCTAACCATGAGTTGAAGGAAAAATGTCAGGAGGAACTTATGGATATGGTATAGCCAAATACAGTTCTGACCAGAATCACCATTAAATATTACGCAAACTTTTGACCGATTTATTGAATAGTCTATTGGCCTTTTCAATATTATTGGTGCCCCCAAAAACTCATTTCCCTGTCCAATGGCTTTGTCCAACCCGGCACTGGCGGTATGGAAATGTTTTTGATTGGCTGAATTATATTGCACAGCCTTTCGATATGACCATTAGATACTCAATATGATCGTACAATGGAAAATATTGTGCGATATAATAGAGTATTTAGGGGCGCCTTTAGTCTACCATCTGTACATACGTATACCAGTTTTGGAAACTTTGTGAATATTGACTTTTGCAGTCAAATCACTTTTCGGTAGGACAAAACAAACAAGTTTTTTTGCTACATCAAGAAAATAGACAATTTTAACTTACGATCTTGAACAAATGCACAGAAATAGAGAGATTCGTTCCTAAAAGCAGGTAGTTTTCAGAAAAGGGAGACCCGGGTAAGATTGTAAATTAAAATTGTCTATTGTTGTTTTTGTTATATCCTACCACAGAATAATTTGACTTGTAAGCCAATATTCACAAAAATTCTACTGGCACTATATGTAGTAGACTTTTAGTGAAACACGTCATTTCATGAAAAGCCGGTATTCTGTGTAGGGCCATGAAAAAATAAAGCTGTTTATAGCTATTTGGTTGTGATCCAAAGAGCTACTGTGGTTTTCCATACGTAATTACGTTTCTATCTCTAAAAACTACTCGATTAGGAGCATTTTTCGACGTGGGGTTGGATTTAGCGGTGGTAGGATTACACAAAATGCTGCCTGTTCATGAAAAATGACGTGTTTCACTAAAACCCTACGACACATATGTATATAACGAAGATCGGTCTATAGTGAGAATTGTTCATTACACTATAGATACAGACGCTTCACTGTATTTTAGTGTTTTTTTACATAAAAAAACTAGAAATTTTATTGTAAGTTAACAAATAATAGAAAAACGTTTATCTTATCTATTAAGTAGGTCGGAGATTTATAGAAAATACGTTACAAAAATGACATCATCACCTATAATGTTGATACGAGTACATACTAAAGAGAATTATGTATTTAATTTTATACACTATACCTGGATCGTTACGAGAGGAGTTTCATTGTATTACACCCTCTTATACAAATGAGTTATTTTCGTCTTTTGTTGTTATTGTTTGAGCAAATGATTTTTGGAAAAACATAAAACTGTGGGAATTAGGTACATTGATTATCTGTTCCAGTCTAAAAAAGAAAAGAACAACCACCACCTACATACAACACTTTTCATTATGTATTAGTTCGTTATAAATAACCATAATCATAACATTTCTATTTTGTTTCAGTAAATAATACATATTTGATTATAGTTACATATAAATATTGATCAATAACGTTAATTGGGTAGGTATGTGTATTAAAATTAAAGAAATATTTACTTTGTGTTTTTTTTTGTTAGTTTTGTTTTAAAAGTTGTAGTTTTTAGTGTTGTTATAAAAGAACAAATAGGGAAAATAATAATGAAATGCAATTAGGACATAGAACTCTCTAACAATAGAAGAGCGCACGTAATAATTTACAATGAAATTAGTCACCATACCTGTATTTCAATCGATATTTAGTCATTCTCAAATACACCTGTAATCACGATATATTAAAAAGGAAAAAAACAATTCGTACGTATAACAATTATAGTAGAGCTTTAATGATCTATCCAATATTCAATTACTAATTGATTGAACTGTTAACGGTAGTAGATATAAATAACAAAAGTAATTGTAAAATAAAAGTACCTACATATAGAAATAATAATAATAATTTTAGATGATTAAACTTAACTTGCAAAGGTGATAGTGTAGGTAATTTATTATTGTATTTGAAAAAGAAACCATTAGGGAATCAATCAAACTCTATACAAAGCAATTATTATTTGTATAAATTAGTAAATACAAGTATAAGTTCGGCTTGTTATAAAAAATCATTGACATAGTTAAGGTTTAATTCAAATGGATTGACATAAAAATTGATAAAAACCTTATAGGGTAGATATTGGTGAGGTCAGGCCAAAAAACTGCATTAATAAAATTTTGGAGCCGAATTCTACGACAGATCTTCATTCACATCCCTATAATTTTTCGCAGTCTCCCCGTCCAACGTTCCCTCTGTAGATGATCCAGATCTTTTTGCAATTCTACGTACAGGTACTCCCCACTTTACGACCTATTTGCTTAACGACCACTCGCACTTACGACCAATCATGTTTCGACCAATCGAGTTTCGACCTGCAATTTGAGGAATCCCCTTTCTCAGCTTGAGTGTCGGTCAGATAACCAAATAAACAAATGATAATACATATGTACATATGCATGTTTTTTTATGAATAAATCCTGTATTCCTGACGCAAGCTCCTCGCTTAACGACGTAGTCGTCGGAACGGAACTCGGTCGTAAAGTGATGAGTACCTGTATGTCAATTTAGAGATCTGCTTATCTGCTTGACTCCGCTCACAAATTGGGCGTCATATTTGGGAAACAAATTTAAATATAATTGATTCATTGAAATGTGTTAAAAAACGATCAGTCAATTTACTAAAAAATTGCGCAGATTACTGGACAAAAGTGGGGTTAACAGAAGCAGTGTGGGGAGATCATCATTTCCATCCCTAAATCGTGTAATGAAGTCTATTAACTTGCATAAAACGCGTTTTGAGCAAATAGCAAATTCCACATCGCGTTGTAGGTATAAATTTCGGCGATTGAGTACAACAGAAATGTTGCGCATTATAGCGAAATGCAGATTAAACATTGATACTTCTTGTCAGGTCACTTTTATTCACAAAAGCCAAACGAATAAATGTCCGAATCAATATTTTTTGATAACTTTTCGAATCATTTGTGTAAAAATGGGGGCTCAAAATGATTGTAGGTATGTACAACAGTTAGTAATAAATATTTAAACATAGAAAATTAGAGGACGAAAATTCACGTAAAGAAACAAAAAATAACTACAATCGATACCACAAAAAATTATGTAATTAGAGTTGTTGCTAAATAAAAAAGTTATGGAATTGTATACGTTTCTTAATTATCTGTTTAGTCATTGTCGTTAGTTTACATAAAGATTTAGCACATGTTATATGGATTTCTGGAAAATAAACAACTTAAACGTTTTAAAAATTTACTTACTGTTCTAATTACAGTTTAGGTTTCAATAAAATTATAATATAAAGCATTGTGGACAAATAAATTTATGTTTCACCAGTGCAATTATCTTTTAATCATTTTTTTAATAAGTTAAGATCTATAATAGAAATCAACACCTTTTGTTTATTAGTAGATCATAGAAATGGTCAAACAAATGTCTGAATTAAGATAAATAATTACGGATATTTTTTATTGTTACAGTGAAGCAGGACCAAGCCCATAGGTGAGAGGGCGAGGCGGTCGCCTCAGGCGTAAAGATACAAAATTTTAAAAGGCGTCGTTTTTAAGACATGCTAAGAATACAAAGTTTTAAAAGGCGCCGTTTTTGAGACTTGTTCAAGCGCCACAATTGATCGGCCCGGCCCTGCAATAAAGGGTCAATTATGCGGAAGTCAATATCCGGAGACATATGCCACCAACTAGCGACTCCTGATCTCCATTAGGCCCATCGGGCACGTCAGCGGCTGGAGACGTCACTAAAGCCACAGAATAATAAACATTTGTTTTTTATAATAGACAATTGTTTATTATTATGTGCTAAGGCTCTACTGGCTATGCAGGCCAGTGGCCGAGCTAGTCTGGTGTAACTGACCTGCTGAGGGAGGGCACGTCCTCTATCTCTGCTCCGCACGGAGTTTCAACCACTGCTACCAGGAGTCCACCCGCGAACGATCGGAGCAGGATAGAATCACAGGGGCCATCCCGGTCCCCATGATACCAGTCTACATACACTATAGTTGGACATTCGGCAGCAAAGCCCCCTCCCACTTGGCACGAATTGATGACGTGAATAATACCGTTTAAAAAGCTACACGAATACGCTAAGTCACGAAAAAAAGGTCTACATTAATTTGAATATTTGAGATTTCCAAGAGATTTTAAAGCAGAATTTCAAAATAGAAAAATGGAAGCCCCCCCTTGTATAGGTATAGTTAAGCCTTTCGCGGAGTACAAAATAAACTTAACAATATATGTAACCACTTACGCCCGGTTTTACCAACGTGGCTTACAGCTATAATCGTCTAAACTGTTTCTGATGTCATCACAAGACTGGATTACTTGAGTATGATTGGTGCAATTAGTAAAAAAAAAACAATCATCACTTTAAGGTTCTAGGCACACCAGGTCGGAAACGTCCGTCACGTCCAACCGGTGCAAAATTAATAGCATTAGTTCTTATGGCAAGCTCGAATCGAGATGGGTCGGACCAACTCGCCTCAATTCGTAACTCTCATAAGAAACAATGCTTGTAACTTTGGACGTGACGGACGTTTCCGACCTGGTGTGCGTAGCTTCTTAGCCGTGTTGATGAAATCGACCGTTATAGAGCTAAATAATTAGTACCAGAGTTCTTTATTATAGAAAGCAGAAAACTTTGATTACTGTCCTGTCTTGAGCTATTAGTTTTTCAAAATAGCAGCTGATTTAAAGCCTTATTTTGCGAAAGACGTAAGTATTGTATTTTTGACAACAAGCATTGTAAAACTACGAAAAAAATAATTACTTTGTTTACCATATCCCAGTAGTTAAATTATTACCAAGAGGATCTTATAATTGTATTTATTATTTTTTCCGCCTTTTTTTGTTGTTAAAATCGACGTTTTCCGAAACAATAATTTTGTTGTGTTCTTTTAAACAAAAAAATTTATTCCTATTACACTAATTATATGTACAGAATTTAATCTTTTTTTAATGTGCCATATTTTTTGTTAAACAATTTTGTACATATTATTACAATTTTGCAAACCGCAAATCTACATAATATTGTTATCGATGTTTTATGATTAACTTCCGTATATTACAAATCATTGTTGCAGTTGTGCATAATTATTTTTTATGTAGCATTGTTAGGAAAATATAGAAATTATATAAAATCAGTTCTACTAGTTTATTTTTCCTTACTTAATTTAATGCATTTCCTAATTATTATTAGCGTATTACTTTTTCTTACAATAATGATAAGACGTATCCGTGCCTATATAATTTTCAATTTAATGTACTACTAAACGAGACAAACGCGGAGTTAATTGTGTAGGAGTTATTCTTTTTTTAAGGTCTAATAATACATCCACAATAGTAACAATTTATTTAAAAAAAGCTCGATATAGCCCTTAACTCAACTTCTCGAACTGAGTTTTTACTAGGTGCGGTAAATTAAACTGATTACCACAATTGAAAATTTTCAAATCGGGGAAACGAAATGCTAAAAAATTTAACGTTATTATCGCAAAGAACATTTCACCTAACGTAATGCCATATTCGCAAGCCATTCTTGTTTGGATCAATCCAAAACTTTATGACAGGATTTCTCGAAGTTTCTAGGTGATGAGCCAAATTCTACAACAAGAACTTGATATGCTGCTGCATGACAGGCGTGCCAAGCGTGTGCACAAATCTCTCTAAAACAGAAACTCATTTTTGTTCATCCCAATAGACTACTGGTGAAATACCGATCTTGCCACTACGAAAACTACAAATATTGAACCTAACTGTGTTTATGTACCAATAAGTTTGTCAATCAGTAAATAAATATAGTGCGACCCATGTAAATGCTACACGTCTAATTGCAAAACCCGGTTAAATAATCAATGCGGCATTGATGTTTTTCCTATCTTTACCGTGCATGTATTTTTGCCCGTATTAATAGAAACACCTCATAAGTGTACCAGAAATTTATGCAACAATCGTTTGCACTTAAGCGGGTGCTACTGTAGACCAATTGAAACTGAAAATCCGTCAACCAGGTGGGTATTTTTCGTTAGGACATTCTGTATATTATTGTCATAATAGCTCAGGCTGTTAAATGTACCGCAGGGCACACTTTGGGAACTCAAGTTTTATGGTAACATTAATGACTTCACGGTGTAATTCAGACTGAACAGATAATAGTAATTGTTCGAAGATCAAACATGTGCCACCAGAGCCGGCACTAGGCTATTTAGTGCCCTCCCTCATGAATTTCTTCTAAAGACGCCTTCATTGAGTAACTTTTCTATTTAACGGTCTGATAATTTCCGAATTATTATGCGATATCACATATAAAAGCTGCAGATTATGAGGAAATTTGAGCGAAGGAAATAAGTTTTCCAGGACCACTAAAGGAAATTAGGTTTTCATCCCTCTTGCTTTACATCTTAATAAGTTTTAGCACTTTTAACAATAACTGTTGTGGAAAAATCGATAAAAAAAGTTCGATTTTGGCTTGAAATCAATTTAAAAAAAAACATAAGAAAAATTCGAATTATAAGTTGTCAAGATTTCATAAAGTTGGTAAGGAATCGGGTTACTGTGGACTTGTAAAATGATTGGTGCGCGTCATAACTCCCCATTCTTAACTATAACGACGCCGGGCGTCTCTGGCGCCATTCTAAGCGTCTATCTAGTAAAAATCCACCCTTCTGAACACAAACATGTATATATAGAATAACAATTCTCTCTCTCGCTTAATACAAAACGAACTCAAACCACTCCATAACGTTTTCAACGTCACCAACGAAAACCGACGTCCGTACATACACACACCAGTCTAGTTCTAAACGTCGTCGTATACGATTGTGTATGTGGGTCTGTGTGGCATAGAACGTCGTGGTCGCCTACCGACCCATAACATGAATAATAATAATAATGACAATTCGTCTGTGATCACCTGTAATAATAGAGTAGTGGCCAGTTAATCTTTATTTGAATAAATGTGTGTATGTATGTGACATCATCTATAATTTAAAAAAATATCTTGATTAAATTTGATATCATTTATTGTTAACTATGGCCCTACCGTTACCTTTGACTTGTTCACAACGTGTTAAAAAAGTCCTAACCGATACAACTGAACAACATTTAGAAATTACAGCTTGTATGGCAAATAAAATTCTAGCACCAGTCAAGACTGAACAACAAATTTTAGAGAATTCAATGCTAGAAGATGATCCGAATGCAAATTGTGCAGTGACAACAATCCAACAAGAAACAATCCATCCTAGATGGGGACCACAACATAAAGGCGCTCAAGAATTAGCTAATCTTTATAGTACTGGTAAGATCGCGTATATATGTATTATACCTACATTAATTGATAAGATCATCCTAAATGAAAAACAACATTTTTGAATGAGATTCCGCGGTGATGACATAAGTTTTGCGGTGACAAATACCGGTGCCTTGGCTAAATTTAACACTAGGTTACGAAAATCAGTTCAGTTTGAATGAAGGCCGAATGCATAACAGTTTCAAGTTCTTTTCGTAAATAATTTTTACGCTACTAGACGAACGAACAAGAGTACAAGAATGAGTTTGTTGGCCTTTCTTTCAATCGGCGATTATGTAATATTGGACGAAAAGAAAGTTGTTATAAGCATACTGACTAACAAAACAACACCTACAACTAACTGGCCTTTCTGTGCTTACTATTTTAATGAATAATCTCTGATTTTGACGGAAAGATATCATTTTTTCTGTTTAAAATTACACAATTTTTTTAAAGGTTTTACCTGTTCTGATAGCGATATCTTATATTTGTTATATTATTATCACCAAATAATTGCAATTGTTGTTATTATTGTTATCATTATTAGAAGATCATGTCTAGAGAGTGTAAAAAAATGATGAAATTTTAGAGATATTTATTGTAGTACTTGAATCAATTAAACTCAAGTATTTTAAGAATTGTCGTGTGTCCCAAATCTATTGTCAATGTTGATTATAATTTAGCATTTTCCAATAATAGAACTTGACAAAGTTACATTTCGATGAGACATTTCCAGATGGTTTATTTGAAGGATTAAGTTTTGTTTATATTCTATGTTAACAGAAATGTGTATTCTTTTTGTTTTCGATATAAAATCGTTTGTCTACAAATTTACTAAATCGATACAAAGTAAGAGTAAATAAATATTGAAATTTATATATACCTACATATATAAATTGTTTATTTATTTAATTATATCATATTTGAAAATAATGACAAATTATTTAACATATTATGAAAGTTGAATAATTTTAAAATGAATCGATTATTTCAGTTATGCAGAGATGCTTCACCAAAAAAAAGTGCTTGGCAGGAGGCCAGTTTGTTCTGTACTAGACAATTGCAGGACCGGTTCCGATTTTTTTTCTAATTTTTCACCAATACAGAGATCAATTGGATTTATGACGAACAGGAATTTATTGAATAATAGCTTAACAAACAATGATAAGTAGTTTTCGTTAATATTTTCAAGATAAGTATGGCCATACACGCTCTGACTCGTTGCAAGTATTCCACGTCTATTGAAGTGCAATACAGACGTAGAGTATACTGTGTGATGGTGTCAATTTTTCGACTCCCTATATATGAATTACTTCGCTTGGCTGTCGAAATTTGTCCAGTTTTGTTGTCCACTTCAAATTTGGATAAATTCACTTGAGACACTGACCTGTGGCCTTCGAGTATGTTATACGCGCTTTGAGTTCTTCCCATTAGGCCCCTTTACATAGACGCTCCAACTTGTAGGCTCTAGGGTAGCAGTAAATTTGTAGTAAACGACCCTGACGCAGGATGAAATAATATTCAAAATATGTCAGTGTAAATGTAAAATTGGGGTGACGCGTTGAACGTATCAAAACCGAGAGATTGGAGTGACTGTATAATTGCTTGCACGTTGAATCTTGCAAGCATGCAAGACATGTGGGCCGCGTACACGTTGGAGTGTATACCCCAAAACTGTCCATGTATCCCGGCAAGTCGGAACGTGTATAGATTGTGTACGCTATTATTCCTCTTTGATGATGATAAAAAGTTTTATATTTACCAATTTTAATCGTGAAAATAAAATACAGTAGAGCTCGGCTATAACAACAATAGACCTAGAAAATCGTGACTATTTCAAAGCAGTGTTATATCCGGGTGTTAATTTTGTCGTAATAACCGAGGTATCGTTATACGAGATGCAATGTAATTCTCAAATATTGTCTATTTAATTAAATTTTTGGTAAATTTGTGGGAAGATAATAATTAAAAAGATAAATAAACATATTTAATATCATACTTAAATGATACAAATAATCATCCTATTTATAGTTTCAATGAAGTGTTTTAATAAGGACACATGAAAATGTTTAACTTTAATTATCAAAGAAGTCATTTTATTGAAGGGTATATAATTATTACTTAAAAGTTGAGTAAATGTTGTTGAAAGACTTTTATAAAATTTATAAATAAAAAAGCTTGCACTACTCTTTTTTTCGACATTTCGCCAATTTGTCCTAAAATTTTGAATTCGAAACTACCGTAAGAATCAATCCGCGCAATTCAAACGAAAATCCACATCTTCATCTTCTCCCCACCCATTTACAGCTGACAAATTCTGCCAATAACAGATAAGTTCACTCAATAAAGAAGAGAGATATCAATTTGCGATAGGAATAAGGTTAGATATATGCGGATAATTGTATTTATATTTGATTTAAATGTCCCGTTCAAACTTGCTGGACGGAGCCAGCAAATGAAAAGTAGATAAAGATGAAGGTTTGCGTTTGAATTGCACCGAATGCTTTTAATTTTTTGACCGTGACCGTCCCGTCTTAAAGGAGTTCTACTGTAACTAGTAAACATACACTATACGATAAATTATCTACAGTGTGATCTATAAAATTTATGGTCAAAGTGTGCCATGTAGGTGTGTCACGTATGTCCCTGCAGGTCTGCGGTAACCACTCATAAGCTAAGAATGACTATGCCTGTAGTAATTTTACTTGTTATGTGGTACGATGGTGACACCGTGAGCTCACCGTTAAGAGGGGCTCAGTGTTTAAGGAGAGATATGAAGTTGTTCACTTAAGGGCGCTACATAAATACTCGCCTAGGGGCGGCGATATACCTCGAGCCGGCACTGGGTTCTAGTGTAGGTACTTGAAAATTAATTTTTCTTTTTCACTGCGAATGCTAGTAAAAAAGTTTGTTTTTTTTGCCATGACTCCTTTAACGAAGAATAAAATACCTATCAACTCTAATATCAATCCGTTTTTTAAATAATTTGAAATGATATCATCTCCTTCTAATTTATTAAATATATTACGACAAAAGGTATGTTCAATTTTATGATACTGCGCTACTTCAAATAATTAACTTTGCCCATAAAGTTGGTCTATGCGGATTATAAAATACATACTTTAATACTTTTAATGTTTGAGATAAAAATCGTTTAAATTACCACTGAACGCAGATTATCGAATATTTAATACAATATAACTCATGTCCAATCTATTGCGTTTAATCTAAATTAATTATCCTGTAGTACAGAAATTCTAATTGGTAATTAAAGGAAAATATATTCATTCAATAAATCAATAAATAAAAAATATAGATGAATTAAATAAGGTTCGTCTCATGAATTATCACTCATATTAATAAGTGAGAATATAAACCAAAGAACAAAATACAGTAGAGCTTGCATATAGTGAAATGAAAAATTATCTGCTAAACTTTCATTATAGACAGATGTTCGCTATTTACAGTATCTTGAAGTCAGGGGGCGCTAAAATCGATCTTTATATACAGTAGGAGTCGGTTGTAACGACACTTCATATAATGACAACTTGTTATTACGACAAAACTAACACTGTTTGAACAGTACCTATTTTATTCACCTGCATCATTCTAAAATCTGGATATAACGTTATTATTTATAAAAGTCGTTTGACTACAATCGAGTAACATCTCCCAACAGAAACAAATCGTTGCCAGAGACACCGATCTACCAAGAATAGGCCCTGACCGTAGGAGACTGAGTAAAGGTCTTCCCGAATCAATGCAGTAACAACTGATAAATTTGATTTATAATACTTTATATTAAAAATAAATTTGTACCAAAATATATACCTACCTACAACTCGATCGAACAAAAAATACTCTGCCGATTTTTTGTTTACTTTCTAATGCAACTAATATTAGTTATAATCTTTTTTCTATGATCGTGTAAAAAATGACGCATTCTATACACTCATTTTGAATGTTAAAACTACGCTTTTGTAGCAACATCCAATTGACGGATAGAAATGAACTGTACGGTGTGCTACATCGGGTCATCTAATTATAAAATTTAAGTTTGACGTACAGAAGTAAACATTCATTTTTCATTCAAAATTAGTCGAAAAAGATAATTTTGGGTCTTTTGTGTGTGAATTGTGTGCAACACGTGCACTCGACGTGGTTGTAGCTTTCGATTTCGTCTGGAGCAGCAAATTTCCACACTTCGTATGACAAATTAACTACAGTTGTTGCCATTTACGTTTAGTCACATAACTAAATGTACGGTATAAGAACACTACTGACAGGACAGTAGTTTATATTACCATCTATGTTTTACACATTAGTCAGTAAATCTTTTAGCTCCCTTCAACCATTTCGTCTGACTAAAAAAAGTGGCATGAAGAGTTGGCCAGTCCGGATAATAAAATTCAGCCCTTCCACGGTTTTGCTAGGGGGTGCAACTCGCCTCAGTCCATTTGGTACCTACCAGCTAACAACGTGGCGTAACTCGTGTTAACCCTTTTTACTTTGCTGCCGTGTTAGAGCGCAACTCGACTATACCAAGAAAAATTTCACCGTGACGCTATTTGATATGGCGTTTGACTTGACAATTCGGACTGACAACCTGACAATGTCAGCTGATATGCAGCGCACTTTAGTTTAATATCCAAATATCAATTTTGATCTGAAATAATTTAGAGACACCCGATATATAATCTATGTAGATAGACACTCGATGTAGAGATAAATAGAATTTTGATAGTTTTATATATTTTAATTACAGTAGAGCATTAATTATCGGGAATAAATACCTAATATTAGACGTCCTTCCGGATAATCGATGGCGTACTGTATATTTCACATTTTTGTTATCTGATTCCTTTATCTATTCTAGTTTTATTCAATTATTAAATTACTATATTTTTCTTTTATTGATCAATTTTGTATATATTAGCTTTCTTTTATTATCATTGAATAAATATAGTAGAATTAACTAAAGATTGATTTCATCGATGATAGTTAAGTTTAACTATTGAAGAAAATCATTTAACATAAATAAAACTTAACATTAAAAATTCATCTTCTTTGGGATCAATAATAAAGATAAAAGAATATAACGATGTACTTCATATACTATCATTCTTCTCATATTTAATTAATAAACACGTTAAAGTTATTGTCATCATTATATTTAGAAATAGGCCACGTCTTCAATAGTTCTTCGATTTATTGTAATCTAGTTTATTATGCATTGATGATTGATGTTTCTCGACACGCTGTCCCATTGATGACTATCCTTTTTGTACGACTAGCAGATAATATCTACAAGACAGACAGAGACAGAAGCAATTTGTCTTCATGAAAATATAGATTAAACTCTAGTACGTTTTCACACATAGCGGCGCCGGATACGATGTAATCGAATGGAGACTTTCGCACGTATCCATCTGAAATGTGATCGGACCAGCTCCAGTGATCGACGACAATGTTTTCTTTAGTCACTACATAAATTTGAAGTGATCGACGGCGACGGCAATTCCAGTGTGTGTGAAAACCGTGTGGGTTCTGGCACCGGCATGAAATAAAACTAGCGCAACTAAAATTGCGAGAATCAGAGGGGTGTTTTTCGATGAGCCACTCTGTATATTGATTTCTTACTGGTCTAGTTCTACACCAAATGACTGTTTTTTTATGTGAATGAATGAGAAAAAAAAGATAGGAGTATTAATTTACAAATTATCCTTTTTGTGATTATTTTAATCATCGCTTTATCATTATTATAACATTATTAGATAACGGAAGAACACGCCATGTCTGTCTAGGACGACTATATATCATTAAAATACAAAAATTATACTAAATTTTTTGCAAAGACGGATAATAAAAAGAATCAAATAAAATTTCAATATAGCTATTTTTCAGGTAAACGTACCCAGGAATGTATCTGTGTGGGTATTTGTATAACATTAATGATGGTCAATTTTATTTTCATCGTACTACACGTCCGTCTAGCTAATTTAAGTACAATTGTGATAGCAGCATTTTGTGGTATTATAACAGCTGATTTTGGTTCTGGTTTTGTACATTGGGCAGCTGATACATGGGGCTCAATTGAATTACCAATTCTAGGCAAGGTAATAAATTTTATAAAAGAATAGTTTTACATACCTATAGTCACAACTATATGGACCAATTAGTATCAGGCATTTTCCGGATAATTGAAATTTTATATTTGTATACCGGGTGTATAAAGTACAATAAAATTAACCCGTTCACTGCGGCGCTGAAATCACCTATCTGTCGCTACATGCTACGCTACTCTGTGTGGGCCATAGTTTGGACATAAGAACTATAAAATGTGTGCAGTAGGCGCTCAGTATCATGTGCACTTATCCCGGATGTTAAAATCTGAAACATTGGAATAATCGGTGCCACACATGCGGAAAACGGCTTCTTCCGCCTAGGTCAGGTGTCGCAGTGAACGTGTTAAGTACGGGTGGTACTGACTGTGAGAAAGGAACTTCTGCCACTTTAGAGCAAGCGTACGTCTATTCGCATCCGTATCACATTGAAAATGTGAGGTGTTCCGGCTGATGCAAATGGTAGTACCTAATGAACAATTAAGGAAAAATATAAGAAATAGAAGAAGACAAGTAATATTTATCTGTATCGGAGGCACAGTCAATCGTTTTGTATCGCATCGGAAAAGTATTGCCATTGATGAATGCTATTCACAGCTCCGATCATCCGAAGCGTACGATGCCGGTAACTGTGCGCTGACTCATTTCAAACAAAGGGAAGAACAAAAATCCGATTCGATACGAATAGATGTGCGTTTGTCATTAATCACATGTGCGCATACTTATGACTATTTCGAACTTTTCTGATTTTTATGCTTTTAACTATGGTAGAGCGTCGGTTGTCCGCAATAATTAATGTTAGATCTCATCCGGATAATCGACGCTGTACTGTGCTGTATTTTTCTATATATCTTTCATTGCAACGTAAAGCGACTTGCCACAATGTTGTTTTTACTATCTCTTTCTGTGGCATTGTAAAATACATTCTTTGCGCTTTGTTCAACACATATATACATAGACCAGCAGTTTTAGTCCGCACGGTATATATTTTTATAGTTAGTGTTTTCATGTTATTTTAGAATTTTTTGCGACCATTCCGTGAGCATCATATCGATCCAACATCAATAACTCGTCACGATTTTATCGAAACAAATGGTGATAATTTTATGGTAACAATACCATTTTTGGCTAGAATGGTATGGGATTTCTTAACATTATCAGAAGATGAAGTCCAGAAGAAGTTCATATGGAATTGTTATGTGTTTCTGTTAGCGATTTTTGTAGCGATGACAAATCAAGTGAGTATACACTACATAATCTAGCGTACAGACCACACCTCTTTTTAACATACACTATAATTTAATCCAATTTAAAAAAAAGGGGGAAAAAAACAACAAATTATTGATTCAATCAGAAATAAGGTCATTATCAGGATTTTATAAACGATAGAAAAATTATCATAACTGATAGTTAATAATAGATAAGTATCGATATGATCATTAAACCCCCCGCCCGAAAAATACATCCCCCAATCAGTCTTTACTTTCTATATTATTTATTTGCTTCCGATCTAATAATCTATTTTGAAATCTAATAAATTCTATATCCTGCTCAAATTACATTGAACCGGAACAATTTCATCAGTTTTATTTTTTTTCGGTGTGTCATGTACAGTGCAGACAGTAGGTAGGCTAACTTAACCATTGATAGAAAAATCAATAATTGAGGTATAATAATACCGTGTAATCCATAAAATTTATAGTCGAGTATGCGTTGACTTTGAATGACGCTCGGAACGTATGTCTACACTTTACTGTTTCTCACTATGCTGTCATATTATTGTTTCAATAATCTGTAGATGGCACTACTGTTTCAACTGTCTGAATCATTACGCAGACAAGGATATACGTTTATTCATGGCACACTTGATTTTAAATTTTGTAACAAAAGTCAAGAATCTTTTGTCGTACTAATCGATTTTCTTTTTCTGGTCAATTGTAGATCCATAAATGGTCACATACATATTTCGGTTTACCATCATGGGTGGTATGGTTGCAAGAACATCATATTGTTTTACCACGACGTCATCATCGTATACATCATGTGGCACCACATGAGACATATTTCTGCATAACAACCGGATGGTTGAATTGGCCATTAGAAAAGTTGCATTTTTGGAGTATATTAGAAATGATTATTGAACAAATAACTGGATATAAACCAAGAGCTGATGATATGAAATGGGCACAAAAGGGCACGTGATATTGTTTCAAATATCATAAATGCACTACTAGTCTCACTCAGGTCTATTATAATTATTATTACTGTTATTATTACTTGTACTTCACAAATTGCTTTTTATTGTGAAGCTTTTATATTGAATAATATCGGATGTGTTCAGTTGTGCGCTTTTTTTTAATTAATTTGTTACAAAAAAGGTAAAATTAAATACAACCTGTTGTAATAGACAATACAGATGATGTACAGCAGAAAGAAGACACTAAGTAATTGAAAACAGATTTTTATTTAAAAGATAAATAAATAAAAACTCTAAAAATTGAATATATTTGTTTTTAATAAAAAAAGAACAAAGTGCCTCTTTGCCGAAATGTTAATAAAAAACAGAGAACAAGGCATGAAGTTCTTAAAAATACAAGTAAAATAGAAGTACAAACACTTTAAGCCAAAATCCGACTCACAGGAATCAAATTGGTCCAAAATTTTTGAGCAGCGTATCAAGACCCGGGCTATAGATCTAATCTAAGCAAAGACACTAAACCAAAGGCAACCGTGAACCAGAATGGATAAATTATGAGACATTCGAAGTTGTGTGGCTTTCACACGTAGCCCGGGCCGGTCTGGTCGGCGGTTAACTCAAATGTAGCCGGTAAAGCCCTCGGCAAACCAACCGATAGTACGGCGACCATGATCGAAGGCAATGTTTCCTTATAAACCTTTTGGTTTGTGGACTATGTTTCTCTAGTCACTGCAAAAATCAGAAGTGATTAAGGGTGCCGACAATACCGATGTGTGTGTGTGAAAACGCACTTATACCAGTGATAAAAGCACCAGTATTTGTCACTACGTAATCTTTAGATTTACAAAAAAACTGTTATCAGTGGCGGGTCTAGGCATTTGAGAGTCGTGAAACTTATGTACTTTGAGGAGCCCTAAAGTTTATGTTTTGTAAGAAGACTCTCAGTGACGTACACCTGAAAAATAATGGCTTTAATTATCAAGCTTAATCGGCAGGGTGGGCTTTTTCAGTTTAAGCTTCATTAGTTTCATAGTAGATCTGCCATTGACTGTTATTAAATGATAACGAACTGTTAAAAGTCTTATTTGTTGAGTAAAATATTGAATAGAGGGACCATAATTAATTGTATTTCTAAGCTTTGATTTTAGTAAACTTCTAGCTTTAATTGTTGCATAATTTTTAATTGGTCTTTTCGTTAATAAAATATTCTCCAAATTAATTTGATAAGCTTTAGTTCTAGTCGTTGGAGAAAATCATGTAATAAGCACCTAAATTTATAGATATTAGGTATTTAAAGAAAAATATCATATAAGGTCCGTTCCAACTAGAGTCCGAAATAGTGAGAATCATGCTCCAGTTTGACGACTTAAAGTACATTTGCGCATGTTTCCGACTATTTCGAACTTTTCTGATTCTAGTTGGGGGAGACAGAAAAGCAAAAACAAAACAAAAATTTGAATTAGTTCCAGTGATATGCTTTTTTTTCAAAACTCTTAAAAGGAACAAACATATCCTGTATCTAATATTTAACTTATGAATAGATTGTAATTGATATTTTAAAAGTTTCAAATTCATTCTCAAATATAACATTTTTATAAGATGTTACGCATATTAAAAAAAAAAATACTAAAAGCAATTGTTATTGATTTTGTAATAGACGCCTAAATGTGTGATATGAAACTTTTGGTTTTATATTAATATAATACATCTTGCTTGCATATTGTTTTATTTCTATACCGAATCATATTGTAATATCCTCCGATTTTTTTTTCGTTTCTTCAATGTATGCTCAATATTTTCTTATACTTTGGAGTTTCCGCTTTTTATATTTTTCATAAGAAGAGAAATATACAGTAATTTGTGAAATCCACTAAAAAATGATAAAAAACCCCAGTAATAGAAAGTAACATGTTAACTTTGAAGGTCTCTATCCATGATCAATCATTACGTGTGTACAAAACAATTATCGGGCCGATATATATCACACATGTACCGGGTGTCCAAACTAAGAGGGCCTAGTGCCTGTATCTCCTTTGTTTACAAAGTAAATG
>JAZBHA010000961.1:19424-34395 GCA_037464855.1 Iselma pallidipennis | reverse complement strand
TAAATCCGCTATTTGTTTATATAAATCTATATTCAATCGAATTATGAAATTCTGTTTATTGTAATCAATCTAAAGAACATCGGCAATTTTTCCGCTTACCTTCCATGAAAATCAACAATTGGAAAAACGTTCATGCAGAACCATAGAATTTGTTCTTTTGTTTCTATTTTAAGACAAAAATTTTGTTCAATTCAATGGATGATAATTGAAGTTTTCTAACGACAATAAAAAAAACAACAACAACAACTACAACAACTAAGAACCAGAAGATAATTAACTTAAGTAATCTTCAATCTTTTGTTTGCTATTTGTTGCTTAAATTAGATAAAATTGTTTGATTGTTACACGTAATTGTCTTAATCGAAAATTTGGTTGAAAAGAAGAGGTCGATAGACCTCCCTCAGAGAGAGGTTTTTTGATTCGATTATAATACCCTCATTAGTTTTTTTCTATACATGAAATTATTCACTTAATAATTTATTGGATTGTGGTGATTAAAGCCCGCAGTCTGACATACATACAAAATGGGTGCTTTTAACATTTTTTCCGTTCCGTACTGATAAGATACATACAACACTTTAAAGTCAACCACTTTCATTTTAAAAGCATTCATAAAATCCCATATTCTTTTATCACGAAATTGTTTAAATAGTCTTCAACCAGACCGGTACCTTTACAAAATGTGAACAATTTCAAGATAAAATTTTAATCTTTGCTCTTTGAAAATTGTTTGTTGAAAGAGTTTATTGTTTAATTCTAGAAATTTTTAGAATGTAGTGTCTGTTTGTACAACCGATTTTTTGTCGTAACACAATTTTTATAAGTTTTGCCGATTTTTCTAACTGTCTGTTTGTTTGAGAAAAGTTGGCACTAAAACGGCTAATCCGTTTTCAATGAAACTTGGCAGTTTTAAAGTAAAGACTTCGACAAGTAATCTACACTTTGTTTCATCTGAATAAGATTAATAGAAGCCGAAATATAGCTATCGCGGTTGTAAACTCTAATCGCCGCGCGTCCTAGCGCGTTGTTCGCTCGCCTATAAATACCACGTGTACGGGTTATGTCGCCATATAGAAAAAATTGGGCTCTTAATTCCAGGCGAACGAAGTCGCGAACAACAGCCAATTTAAAATAAATTTGAATAGAGAAAAGGAGTAGGTGCGTAACAAATTTCCAGTTTAACATCTTTTAAGAATTCCAGATTTTACCATTATCGTAACGAGGACAATATGTAATTTCATGGATATTAAAAACCGCCATTATACACACATATATACCTATATAACCATATAGAAAGATTCGATTTTTTTTCTCTAAACCCCGATAAACGAACTACTTTAACACTTGTATGGCATCAAATTTCAAACTGAAATTGGAAAATCAATTGGCTTTAATTCAATTTGAAAGTTAGAAATCTCAATTAAATAACCAACCATCCTTATAAATCCTTTTACTTTTTTTTTCTTCTCTCTTCGATTATTTCTTTCAAATCGAATCATTTCTGACATCTTCGAGGTGAAGTGATTGGATTTTTGAACAGAAAAAAGTCACGTTTTCATGAAGGTCATGAAAATCACTTATTTATTATTTAAAAAACACGATGAAGAAACTTTTTGAAATAAACAAGACATCCTGATAGTATACGAATATATCCTGCGGTATTACTAATATTATTATCAAAATAATGACGCAATTCACCTTACAATCATCTAAACAATGCGAACAATAAAAAAACCACAATGCATTATTAAAATACCGCGGGTATCATCTACCACAAGGACAACTGTATGGAGAGTTTTTCCAATAAATTTTCTGCAATATTTATTGATTTTTAGAGCAATTATTGTCAATGATGCGACTAGATTCTCTAGATCGTGAAGCACGTTTTCGAATATTGTGCAATAAAAACATTGGAGATATCGATGATGGGTCAACCGACAAGATCCTTCTTCCTTCCCAAGTATAAATCGTGTGATTTGGGTCATTCTTTCTCTCTATATTCTCTATATATGGTTGGGTTGTTTCTTGTTGCGTCTCACAAAATACCTGCTACCGTGATAATTTCCACAATTGAAAATAAACAGTTCAGTGTTTGCCCATCAGTTAGCACCTGCAGTTCGAAATGGGCGAGGCTGAAAAGCAAGGTTATAAGAAGATTGGTTAATTAAACAATCCCACGGTTCTTTTCGTTGGTTTTTGGTCACGTCCTCTTCTATATACATAACTATATACATACATATATATTTATGTACATATATCACGTAAAACAATAGATTTTTCCAATAAGCTTTATTGTTAGTTTCGAATCATCATGTGAACTAATTTGAATTTATTTATTTTTTGCAAGTGGGTGGTCAATACAAAGACCTTTTATACCACCCACTTTTAAGTAGGTAATTTGATTCAAGTAACATCTTTTAAACGGTCGGGATGCACTTCAAGTTCTTCTAATATTTCCCTTCTAGACAATGTAAAAAGATACCTCAGGTGTTCTACGAAATTATTCGATTTAATTAAATATGGAAGAGTATGTTCAAGATAAAATCACACATGGGTAGTAGAGAGAGTAACAAGCGAGTTATATGTAAATTTTGTGTTGGTACTAAAAATCTGGCACGCGGTCATAGGCCACAAAATGTAAATTTTCCTCTTTTTTTTCGGTTATTTGAAAATTGTGCAAAATAACTTGATTGGATTCTTGCAGCTGTTATATTGTTGGTTGAATTACCTGCTGGCATAAGCTAACCACCTGCTACCCTTCACAATCATTATCATAACTAATCTAACGATAATTTATATCAAGATTCAATTATTTTTAATGTGTCCATCAAAGCCGCCACCAACAACAAGAATGATTCGTGTACGGTGGTGAGCAAATTTCTACCTCGAAACCTAATTAGTTGATCAACGATTAACTGGATATTTACATAATTTATGAGTTCCAAGTCTCAACTGGTAGCTAATTAAACTCAACAAAAGACGATCCATATATAATAATAATGATAATATTTATGACAAGTTATATGTATTGTTAAAGAGTGGAAAATGTTGACCTCCTACCTGAGGGGTTTTTGGCTGGCTACCAGTATTTTTAAGTCGTCAGAATGAGAAAAATTGAATAATGTTGATGATAGAAGTACAAGAACACCAACAACAACAACAATAAAAAAGGCAATATCGAGAAGAAAATAAGAAAGAAATGATGGCGTATACAGGAATATTGAATTAGGCTTTGCGGTCGCGGTCCATCCGTTGCGGTCTATAACTTATTATGTTCTCTTAAATCTTTCCGCATTTTGGTGGTGGTGGTGAAGAAGTAGAGAGGCAGGTTAATTTATACAAAATTACAATCAAGAATCAAGCGTGCCACATAATTTTTTTAATAATTTCCGTCATTTCATCAGCCAATATTGACTTTTCATGTAAATATTTAAGAGTCGGGCCTTTTCTTTTTCGTTTCTTTGTTCCTGTTTGTGTTATTTTTTTGGGTGTTTCATAGTCTTTTGACACACCTACACAATCTAAAAAATTCAAATTACACAACCAGTATCAACGATTTGTTCCACTCTTAAACAATAATTATAGAAGATTAATCAAGATATATCTACGGCCTAGAATTAGTGTGACTTATGATGGAAAATATTAATAAACTTTCACATAATTATATAAATATCTGAATAGAAGAGAAAACAAGCTTCTTCATTAGTTCTGTAGAATTAATTCTATAATTTGTGCGTTACACTGTTTTTCTCTTTTTTTTTTTGGTTTTTGTGGCGATTTACGTGAAAATATTTCAATGAAATCTAGAACACGATCCCGCCAATAATAATTATTTGCGGTAATCTTAGTTCTTGTTAAGGAAGAAAATCGTGTTAATTAATTAATAACAGCAACAATAATAGAAAAGATGATTTTGCGATCAGTTCTTTGACCTTTTTAATAAATGAGAAACCGTCAACTGGGTGTGGTGCTGATTTACCGAAAAAAAAGCTTGATTTGAAACAAAAACCTGTCTTTCTTTGATCAGTTTTTTGGACAACAATCGTGACTCAAAAAAATTTCTACCTTAAAACAATCTGTACCTATGTAATAAACAAGAAGATTTCAAAATACCATAAGGAACATTTTGCACGGTAGATACATCATCTTGTTGTCACCATCATCAAAGAGATTCCGTTATCACAACAACAACAACAACAACAACAACAGCACAACGATGCTGTGTGTAACCCAACAGGGTCATAGTTCAAATCTTTCACAAAACTCGCGCGGTTTTACTGTTGGAATTGTGTTCACGTGTCTACAATAATCGTAAAGAAAAATTAAGAAAAAATATACAATAAACACTATCTAGACATATTTATTTTTGTTTTAATACTATATTTAATCATTTTTTCTTTGTCGTTTGTCTTGTTGTTGTTCTTCTGTGTGTTTCTCTATACATAGCAAAACAGGATTGTGTGGTGAAGAGAGGAATTTTATTTGAATTTATGCGTGACCCCACACACCAAACATTATCACTACCGTTAAATCCATAAGCCATCGCCTTTGACCGTTTCACGAAGAATAGTGAATACTGAATACGAAAGCAAATAATACGAGAATCGTTTTTGATGCCGTTTCAAATTCGTTGTTAGCCTAAATCCGAAATAAAATCCGGACAATTAATCAAGCATTACGAAAATTCTAGATTTGTTTTTCCACACAAAAATTTGTTATGCTTTCATTTCAATACAACAATCATCATCAAAACTTTATTATTAATTTCGAAAAATTCTATAAAATATAATTACAAGAACAATTGTAGTAGTTTTGCTTCGTTCAGGGATTTTGTTCTCACGTTTTAAATATCATCAACTAAACTCTACCTTCCTAGTTGTGTTTTTTCCCGTCTTTTCGGCCGTCTATCTTTATTACAGAAGAGTAATTTGAAACAAATTATAATTATAGACGAGACAAGACAATTATTCTGTCTATTTTCCATCCAGTTAAGACACACACAAGACCGGTCGTATCTTAATCCCAACAATATTTGTGATAAATTCAAAAATTTCCAAAAATATGGGTGGCCAAAACAACTTCAACCATGCACGTCCTTATTTTATTTTTTTGTTGGTGTTCATCATCTCTTCATCTTCATCATTCGAACAAAACACTTTTAAAAACTTTAATAATAGCGTTTTTCTATTGAATTACCGGTGATGATGTGGCGGATTTTTTAATTTAGATTTTTCCGGAGATTATCACCTTTTTACTGTCTCTCTCCTCCCCCCTTTCACACCAATCTGTCTATCATTTATATAGTTTTTCTTTTTTAAAAAATTTTTTCAATTAAATCGAAACGGTTACACATGAGTTTCAATGACACTTCTCCCGATGATGAGTGATGGATCTTTGGAAATTGTGAAAGGAAACGCTACTTCGACCTTTAATTGCATATGAAGAGGAGTTTAAATGATAGCGATGATGATGATGATGAGGAAGGTAGGAAAAAATTATTAACGGCCAAAAGGTTAAACTACTCGCTCTTTCTCCTAGTTGTTGGTGTTGTTACTTCTCCTCTACTATAGCTGGTTTCGTTCAGTGTTGTTACGGTAATTACCTGATGCTTGCGGTATTTATTTATAACTTAAAAGTTATAAAAGTGATGCTCATATATGTTTAACTTCAACTATACATGTGTGTGTATATATGTATTTTCCCCCCTTTTTCGTCTTCGTCTTTAGTAGTTTTAATAGTCACGAAATATCGTCTTGAGTTCTCACGGCTCATGTTGGTTGGTGAAGCACCCAATGTAAAACGGTTAATTTACATTTATCGTGACATGACTAGGATCGGATATTTAAAGACAGAACAGAGAAAAATGATTTGGAAGAATTGAAGGAGGGTACTCACCCTTGTATATTAAAAATCGTTAGAGGGTGGTGGATGTTCATCGTTTAACTTCTAGTCTTTTGATATGCTGATGAAGCCAACAATTGATTCCAATCTAGAGAAGGGTGGAAGTTTTAATTAAAATTCCAAATTCTTCTCAACAATCTCTCTTACTTAATTCATTGGAAAATAAATGAATTTTTATAATAAAACGATGATGATCTATGAGAAAGTAGGTTATCGAGAGAGTCTTATTTGAAATGTTAAATGTTTTCGCACGACTTTGATTATATAATAATATTAATAATAATAATAAACTTTAAATGTTAATGCATCCTCTTATTGTTCTCTTGTTGTTATTTTATAGACAACCCTTACAAGTGCCTCCCAATACTTATTCGCCGCATTGGATAGTCGAGCCTATTTACGTTCAACAACTGTTCTACTTCCGCCGTCTTGGCCGGAATCTTGTGCTGTTTCTCCAATAATTTCCGGTTCTGGTGAAGTTCCCGATGTAACAATTGTAACCGAAGGGCCAGCTCGTGGCCGTTTATACACCCAACAAAGTTTAGGTTGCGGTCAACCAGGTGATCAGATCTATCTAGGATATGAAGCACTCATGAAACGCGACCCCACTTTAGGTACTTTTTGTCAATCTTCAAATTTTCTTCTAAATGTACCTATTAATTGATTGATTTTATAGCTCGCAGTTTAGTGAAAGAATTCGCCAAATATCGTTATGGTGTCTTCGAAGAACAAGGCTACTATAATGATCCTGTCTATCCAATGTGTTTCTACGACGATGAAGCAAAACATGCTCGAGTTACAGGATGTTCCGATTTACCGATACATGATAATGGGTAAGTTTTTGTAATGTTTTCTGGGTATATTTGTCTAATAGAGCCTTGTTTGGGATGATAGGATTTGTGAAAATCGGGATCTTTCGTATAATGCCAGCCAAATGGTCGATGAAAAAGCTCGCAGTTCGATAATGTTTGCTGCTGAATCACCCTCAGTTTCGATGTTCTGTGATGATGGGAATCATGATCGTTTCGCACCAACCAAACACAATTCAATCTGTCAACGACGTAGTGTTCTAGATGTTATTGTGAATCATCCGGATTTTTTGGCAAACAATTTATCAATAAATAATTTGAATAGCAATCAAATCACTGATACAACACCAAAAATTGTCTACAAAAAACAAAACCTAACAAGATACGTTGTCGTGTTGGAGAACACTCAAGATATGCTCCAACGTGAATCTTGGAGTTACTTGAAACGAGCAATGATGTTTTGGGCGTTACACATTTTACCAAAAAACACAGAAGTTGGTATGGTTTTAGCCGAACAAACATCGAAAAAAGTCCTAAATATTGTACCAATCAACAATAACAACAACCAGAACGATGAAAGTAGTAATAAAGATAAGTTTTATTCATCGATACCGTACATACCGAGTGATTCAGTCCAACCGGGTTGTTTACATTGTGCCCTCAAAGATGCTGTTGAAATGTTAAATGAACGAAATCGAATCAATGGTCCTGCTAATAATATTATCTTGGTAATAGCAGCGGGTATGAATCATAGTCCACAACTTGATAAGATTCTAGATGAAATCAAAAAAGTCAAAATCAAAATAGCTACCATCAATTATCCAACAATTGTACGCAATGAACCATTGAATTTATTATCCGACCAAACCAATGGTGTTTCGTATACTGTTTTTGAACAAAAATTGAACATTGAAAGCACCCTATTGACGACATATTTCGAATTGAATAATGTCCTAACGGATATTGTCCGGCGATTCTATTCCGGAAGTGAAGCAAATCTTCCAGTTGAGGTAATAATTGTGTTTAATTCTTGTGTCAACGGTAATTAAAGTGATTTTTACAGATCCACCGACGTGAAATCGTTGATGATGGTCGAAGTTCCATTACTGGTAGTTTTGTATTGGACTCAAATATGGGAAAACCGGCAAAATTCGTCTTATTTACACACAACTCAATCACACCATTAATCAAATCATTAAAACTAATCAGTCCCAGTCATCAGATCTATTCGAATCGTAATGATCGTTTAATTGATTTTAAAATGATCAGTATAACGGCAAACATTTCGGAAACTGGTACATGGACATATACAGTTGAACCGTATTCCGGTAATCCACAACCACATTTCTTACAAGTAACAGCTACCCCAGTTTCTGTAACAGCACCAATTGTTCGTACAAAATTCTGGACACATCGTAATTCACCAGATGGACCATTGATTTTGTTGGTTGAAGTGAAATATGGTGAACTGCCAGTATTAGGGGCGAAAGTTGAAGTTACTATAGCTAAACCGGAAATTAATGGTTCATTACCACATAAACATAAATTCGAATTGTTAGATACTGGAAGTGGTGATCCGGATATAATGAAAGGTGATGGTGTGTATACGAGATATTTTAGTGCTAGTGAATCTGGACCAGGATTATATACGTTTGAAGTGGTTGTGACTGATAATGGGAATATCGCCTATACATGGACGGATTCGGCAAAAATTGATGGTAACTATAGAGCGGCACATTCACACTATACGAAGCGTGAATATCCGCTGCTTACTTATAACTCTCTAATCAATCATTTTATTGTTCCAGATGGTAAACCGTGTTGTGGTTCGTCAATTTCCTCATCGGGCGTTACACCAATCTCACCATTCCAACGTATATTACCGAAAATCACCCTACAAATAACACCCGACGATATATCATCAGCTAATCATTTTACGTATGGTCGTATCGGTGACTTGAAGGTACAAATCATACCTGAAGATATGAAAGCACGTTTATCATGGACATCCCCGGATATGGGTGGACATACAGTATCACGTTATGAAATCCGTTATGCATCAACCCTAACTGATATAGTTGATCGTTTTGAAACCAACGCAATGATATGGGATAATGGTCAACCACATCCATTAGCACCCGGTTCTGAGACAACATTCAGTTTAGATATGTCCCAAAATCGTGAATTACTCGATAAACCGTTATATTTTGCTATAAAAGCATATCCGAAATTTACATCAGATTATGCTGGACCGATATCGAATTGGGTGAGGGTATTAGTACCATCACCACCACCACCACCGACAGTACCACCAACTTATTCATCTAATGAACAAACATTTTGGCCCAATAATATTAATACAGTTGGTGTTGATCCAGTTAGTCCGAGTATTGCAAAAACAATGGGCATTGGTTTGGAACTAATCTTACCAATATCGATTGGTTTTTTGTTGTTGGTAATTCTATTGATTTTGTATTGTTATTTTTGTGTTTTGAAACGACGTGATCATCGTGATACCGATAAAAAACCAACAAATCCAATGAAATCAGATAAATTGAATTCAACAATTACAATTGTACCAAGTACACCACAAAATCTACCACAGATACAATCAAATTATACCAACGATCTACCAGATCCACATACAATCGGTGTACCAATTAATTATGATTATGAAGAAGAAACGAAAAAACGTTATTCATTAGTTAATCAACAGGAACAACAATTAATTGAAGAATTAAAACAACAACAATTAATCCATCATCAACGTGATTTAGGTACACCGAATAATGGTTATTCTGGTTTAAGTGTTATATCAAATGGTACATTAACACGTAATGGACATACATTGAGTCCATATAATTCATGGAGTGCTTCACAATTATTACATGAACATGAACGTCGACACAGTCCCATGGAGAATATGGATGAAGTAATGAACCAACAAGAGATGTTACTTAATTCACAAGTCGACCATATGTCATTAAATGGTCAAAATTTAGACCATATGAGTCTAAATAGTCACCATCATCCACAACATATCCCACCACCAGTACCACCATTACCAGCATTCAATTCGAATGGTTATCCAGTCAATTATAATATTTATGGTGTACATCCAGGCATTTCACCAAATCAACAACAACAAATCTATCAATCGATGCAACGTAATGAAACAATGGTACCGTTTAATCCCAGTTTACAAGGATCTTTGTCATCAGTGAATAGTGGTGATAAGAAACGAAGAAATGTGACTATGGTGTAACGGTGTGTGATAACAGAAACTTACACCACGTATTTATAATTTTTTTTTTTTTTGTATAATTGTTGATTTTGTACATATTTTTTGTTGTCCTCCTAGTCAATGTTTTGATGTCTTGATGATATATCGAAAAAAAAAGCCAGTAATTAGATTGTAATTGTACTCAAACATAAAAAAATTATGAAATTTGAAAGACTGATCTCAAAAAACTATTGAATGAAATTGTGAGTGGTGTAATAGTAATAATGTTATCAATGCTTTTTATGTGTACATATTATATATATAGACATATTTTGTAGTTCTTTTTAGATTTAAGGTTGTATATATAATTTTTCTTAAGGAATTTTTGTAATTCGTGACTTTAAATAGACAACTTGTATTGCCAATTTTGTTTTAATTACAAGAAACAAATCAATAACTGCCCTAAATTGGAGCAATCTGTAATTTTGCAGTAACATTAGGTCTGTTCCAACTACCAGAAAGGTCCAAAACAGTCGGACGCATGCGCTAATGAGTTGAAAACAGTTACACGTATCCGCAAATGTGTTGAAAACAGTCAGACGCATGCGCAAATGAGTTTAAAACGCTTGAACTAGACTATCTGCGCATGCCTCGGGCTATGTTGGACTTTTCTGATAGTTTTGGATTCTAGTTGGAACAGACCTATTGAGAAGTTCGTGATCTCGTTACAGGGCCGTAGCTAGGGAGACTAATTGACAATATTGACTAATTCACAATAGAGTAATAGGACAAAATCTAGAATACCTTGGGCAAACTAGTAGCAAGTACCATAGTTAGAACATGCTACTATTATAGGAGTACTTGTTTTATTGCTTTAGTCAAATGGGCCAAGTTAGATTAGCCCTGGCCCGTGAATCATTAAAATTGGACGACTAATAGTGACCAGGACCGGACTGTATAGAGAGGATATTGGGTCAAATAGCGTTTGGGAACCACCGATAATCTTTTAAAGTATGAGTTGGAGAAGTGTCTTCTTTTCTTGTAACTGTCCCCCGGGGTTGACTCGGTCGTCATCAACTATGTAGTTTCACCAATGTTACTATAGTTTCAGATCAAAGTGCGTAAAAATGAAGAGATTTTTCTTCCCTAACTTCGTCCCTTCTCTCTCATAAAACAAAGAAGCACATATACAGATCTTTTCAATCCTCTAGGTACATAAACGAAAAGAGGCCGAGGCAGGAGTGAAAACAGCTTTACCTATTTTTTATAAGCGTAAGAGAGACAAAATGGATAGAATTGTACCTACTGTGGATAATGTAGAAGGTCCACATTCACTTTGGACTTTTTTCTTAGAATAAGTCTGCTCTAGTATCACAAATATGGGGTATTTCTCTCTCCCACTTACACGTTTTGGTGGAAACCAACTAGAAACATAGGAATTTTACGTAAGCTAGACAAGATAGACACTATGTGTACGGATGGAGAAAGATACCCTATAAGAGTGACTCACTGTATGAGGAAATGAGTAATTCTAAGAAAAAGTACAAAGTAAAGGAGAAGTTTCTTCATTATCCAGAGTAGGTACCCATTTCTGTCTCTCTTACGCATATATGTACAAAATCGGTAAAACTGTTCTCACTCACGACTCGGCCTCTTTTCGCCTATGTACCTATACGATTCCACTTATTTGTATAGACAAAGTGACATCTATTTTTCCCTTTTTTTTCTGTTAAATCATTAGTAATTTGCGATAAGGCACGGACAATCAGCAAATTGGATACTCAGGAGGTGCTTATCGAAGGCAGTTGCCCTTACAACCTCACACCTCACCACAACAAGCAAAAATCAAGCTATTTAAATTTATAAATGTGAGACTTACCTGCAGAATTTCCAGTCGGTCCTGGCACGGATAATTGAGGATGAAGGGAATCTGGATGGACAATTACTGGAATGATGGAAATTATTCGGGTTTCTGGACAGTTCACTGCAAAAAGCGAAACCATTAACAGCAATAATTGTTCATTTATTTAATTGATCGATTTTTTTTGGAAAATAGAAAAAATTCATGACGGTACCATGCCCTTATTCCTCTTCCATTGTGCCCCACTTTTTCTATTATGATTAGCACGCGATGATTTATTAACATTCTTCTTCTGACGATTATGTAAAACATTCTTATCTTGACCTTGTCCTTTGGTTTTACCAACAACATCGAATTTTCCTTTTTGTTGTTGTTGTTGTTGTTGTTGTGGTTGTTTTTGTTTATGTTGTTGTTGTTGACGTTTAGCTTCACGACGTGCTCGTATCACAGCTGGATCTTCACAAAAATCTCTATTCTTATCTCTTGTTGTTGTTGTTGTAGTTTTAACAATAATCTGACCTTGTTCATCATACTCATTCTCTGAATAACTCGTATCACTAACAGCATCATCATCATGATTTGGATTATATTTTAATATATCATCACCACCATAATCGGGTACTTTTACAGTTTCTTCATCTAATCTATCATCATATTCATCATCATAGATATCATACTCATTTGTATATTCGCTACAATTACAACAAAAAAACAATAAATTCCGTTCAATTGAAATACATACTTAGATAATGAAAGAAGAATAAACAGATTTAAGTCAACGTTTCGCGGCCAATCGGTCGGCTTCCTCAGGCCTACAATATCAAAAAACAATAGTTGAACATTAGATAGTTGATATAGATTGTTAAAAACTGTTTAATGTTCAACTATTGTTTTTTGATATTGTAGGCCTGAGGAAGCGGACCGATTGGCCCTGAAACGTTGGTTTAAATCAAAATTTAAAGATGATAAAGTCTGTTAATTCTTGTTTCATTATATAATTATCATGGACGTGAAACAATTTCAATATTAAAATACTAACATTCCATCTAAAATAAATGTTTTAATTTCACGTATATCTTTCTTATCATTTAATAATTTCAAAGCATCATCATAACCAGGTTTTTTACAATGATATTTAATAAATTTCGCATCATCTTTATCATCATTATCATTAGTTTCTGGTGGTATCCGAATTGTATCAAATGGTATATCAGTTAGATGTGGTGGTAAATTCTCTTCTAATATTGCACTAATCACTTGATCTGGTTGATAATTATATAATTCTAAACATTGTAAAATAAAACCATCACCTAAATGTGGAAACATATCACCAACAATACGTATTAAATCATCAATATCATTATCATTTGGTTTTGATTTGATTCCATTATCATAATTATTATCAATTGATGTTGATGTTGATGGTAAATTTTGATAATCATCATCAAATCGTTCTTGTTGTTGGTTGTTTTGCTGTTGTTGTTGTTGGTGTTGTTCTAGAAGGGTATCTTTTGCATATTTTCCAATAGTTTTATTGATATTCTCACTATTCAGAGCTTCACAGATACAATTATAACGACGATAATTTTGGAGACAATTCAAAATATAATCACTGCGTGTCTCGTCGCTATTACACAATTAAGGAAATTATAATTTAGTTTATTACGGTATCGTCGAGGTGCACCCCACAGTCAGTTGAAAATAGGATCGACTAATCTCTTAGGAGCACAATGCGACCCTGTACTTCTATAAACTTGGCAATACGAGTATATTCAGAAAACAGTGTGGTCTTGCGAAGCACGAGACCAAAAGAAATGACAGATACTGACACATGCATCGGAGCGAGATAACATTCCTCACCTACTCTCCCACTCCCATTCATAATATTTGAAGGAGAGGAATCGGCGTGCTGTTATCTTGCTTCGATTCATACATCAGGGACTGATAATATCGGCTATTTATTTTGTGCTCGTGCTCTCAAGACCACACTTTTCCCTGACTATATAATGGTATACCGACGATATCGTTCCACGGTAGCCACTAGAGATTAACTGTAAAAGAAAACTGACCACGGGGCACAACTCGACCCTGTCCAAAAATTCATTTTCCAAAAAGGATACAGATCTGTACAACTAACGAACATTTCATTCTGACTGGCAATATCGTACTTTTGATTGTAATCGGTAATGAAATATTCATCTTCAAGTGCTGTTGTCATTAATTTTAAATAAATTTCAACGATTTCTTGCTGCCCAACAGGATCACCACTAAAAAATTGATTTAATCGAAAATAATTATTAATTTAATTTAATTTAATTTAATTTAATAAATTACCTTAATTTTAAAGCTTTATCTAAACAGTACGACACGAAACCATTATAAATATCAATGATTTCTGATCTACCTAATGCAATCTCTTCATTAATAATTGATGTCAGTCTTTGATTATTTTCTAATTCTTTACGATCATTCATATATTCATAAATATTTGTATAGATTTTCTCATACATATATGTCAGTCTATATGGTATACCTTTATCTAATGATGATTGATAAGTGGTTTTATAATATTTTAATAGAATATTTAATGTTGCAATTGTACACAATAAATAATTATTAATTGTATATAACCAATTTAATGAAAATACTGATGGTCGTGGATCAATTGCTATTGGTACTATCACAGTATCGGGTTCAAAACCACAAATATAACCACCAATCATTTCTAAAGTCTACAACAAATAATAATAGATCGACTACTTTATATTCCATCTTTTATAGAACAACAAGGTAATTTTTAGTCCTGAAGAAGCGCCAAGTTTGGACGCGAAACGTAGGCATTTAGTTTTATAATAAAGTATACTTGCTATCCTAAAACCTGCTATTATTGTCTATCACCTTGTTGTTTAATAATAACAATAATATAGGTGTGTTCCAGTAATAACCCGAAATCAAAAATTCTTGGAACAAACCTATTATTTTACAAATAAATGCATAAAAATCGTTACCAATAGAGTTTGATTTAGCATTTCTTCAACTTCTTTATTGAAAATCACCGACTCTTCTTTATGATAAATTGCAATTAATCGATTAACAAATTCTAAATCTATATGTTGATATAATAGGATCAATGTTATCAAAATTGGAAGATTAATTAATTTCTTTTCTAATAGATAT
>JAZBHA010000961.1:561-19350 GCA_037464855.1 Iselma pallidipennis | reverse complement strand
GGAATACTAATGAATCTTCATCATTTAATTGTTGTAATTGATGTGGTAAGACTGGATGTAATAGAAAACTATGTAATGATAAACTAATTTTCGTTTCATATAGGATTAAACACCAAAATTGATGGTAATTACAACTTAATAGATAATCTAATGTTTGTAAATAGAATTGATTATTTGTAATGATATCACTATTGGAAGTTTCTAAGAAATTGTACGGTTGATAGAAATATATTGGAGATGTTTGTGGCAGCCAGGATTTATCCTGAAAATAATGCCTTTTATTAGAACGAGAATTTAAGAACGATAATAATTTAAAATTCCCGCCAGTGAAGTCCAGGCAACCGAACATACATGTGAGTATGCAATCGAGCATGTTTCAAGGAGCGTTCAGAATTGTGACGGATTGTCGGGGTTTTACTGTATATTTGATAAAAACTTACCAATGCTGGAATTATACAGTCTTTTTGTTCAAAAAACTTGCTAACATTATCAGTACCATTGTAGTCATCCTGAAATTACAAAAAATTATGCAATTTTTTCTAAAATTAAATACAATTATTTAAAAACAAACCAAATTGATGTCTTTACGTAATTCTGTAACAGTTTTATTGAGATAAACTTGATTAATTGGCAATTTATTGGGATTCTATAAGAGAGAAAAAATAAAAATAAAATTTTTAAGGTTATGATGTCGGTAAACTATTAAAGAGACATACTTTAAAAACTGTTAAATGTTCATAAGGAATTTCTACATTATTTGGCTCTTCTAATTGTAGAGTTTTCAATATTCCGGTTAGTTCTTCCATTATCTTATCATTAGTTTGAAAATTTCACAAAAATATGTTACACCAACCACTAGTAGTCGCTAACTTGACAATAATTTGACAGATGGTTGTGACTTTAGTTACACAACAGTTGTGACTTTAGATACAATGTCCACCACCAACTAAAGCATCGAGTCACAATGAGCCTTGAAGGTGGCGTACGTAGAATGAGACAGCAATAGATAGTAGCCAATCAAATGACTCACTAGAGGTTGTTATCTCTTTCTAGACGTACGTATCCGTGTGTTCTAATCCTAATTCAATGCGATCGGTGTCTAAAGTTACAACATTTTACAAATGTAAGGTTAGAATTTTCACATTGTCAAGTTGACGTTTTGAAAATTTGTTTACCACCCGGTTTAAATTTTGGTAAAATTTGATAACAAATCGTGATAAAATCCGTATTTTTCCAATAAAAATTATTAATTTTAGTTGAAAATAATGGATCGATTTGGTAATCAATTACTCGAAGTGACAAAAACGATCGAAAAACAAGTTGATGCAGCTATTGAACAAATCGATAATTTAAATGTAAATGATTTAGAAGAATTACGTAAATCTCGTATGAATGAATTGAAAAAACAAGAAGCTAAACGTAATGAATGGTTACAAAATAATCATGGTACTTATGAAGAATTACCTGAAGAAAAACAATTCTTTGATGTAATTAAGAAAAGTGAAAATGTTGTTATACATTTCTATCGTAATTCATCGTTTCGTTGTAAAATTGTTGATAAACATTTAAAATTACTGGCACCCAAACATATAGAAACACGTTTTGTATCGTTAAATGCTGAAAAATGTCCATTTTTAGCTGAAAATCTAAAAATCAAAACAATACCATCAATTGTATTGATACATAATAGTGTAATGGTTGATAAAATTGTTGGTTTTACACAATTGGGTAATCGTGATGATTTCACAACGGAAATGTTAGAATGGCGTATTGCACAGAATAATATTATTGAATATGATGGTGATCTAAGTGTACCGCCAAATTTACAAGAGAAAAAACCGAATAGTTATCACAAGAAAATCCGTGATAGTTCATTTGATCGTGAAGATGACGATTTAGATATTGACGAGAATCTTGGTGATGTTAAAACAACATTACAGTCACCAGAATTGACAGCAGAAGAAGCTGCCGAATTGGGTCTTGATGACGAATAACTCGATTAATTCACACGAAATCCATTAATTTACACTTTTTTTATTCAATTAAATTAATCAATTAATAAACTTATATTCATCGTACTGTAAAACAATGTTTTAAGCCTCCAAAGCCACAGGTGCCTCTTTCCGTTTGTCTTTAGCTTTTTCTGTAAAATTAACCATCACAAACTATTTAAATTAATAATAATGATAATAATACCTTTTGTGGGTGTTTCAACCGGTTCAGTTTCATCAATTTCCGGTTCACTAATCAGTATATTTGGCATTTGTTCATTGATCAATTCAGTAAATTCATCTTCAACAGCTGCTTCATCTTCATCCGTTAAACCACCACTCAATAATGCATTAATTTCTTCCTGTTTCTCAATACCTTCACGTGTTTCATCTAATATCTTTTCAATATCGCTGATATTTAATGTTTCATTGATATTCTTTAATGCTTCATTGCCTTGTTTTAAACCATCAACCACTTGTAATTCAACTTGTGCAAATTCTATATCATGTGTTAAACGTTCTAAATTATCTAATTGATTATCGGTTTTCTTTAAGATTTGTTCCTGATAACGTTTTTTGCGTAACAACAGTTTTGCTCGTCTACAACAAAGTTTTTGATAAGAAAAAAATTATTGGTAATTCAAATGAAATTATACTCTTTCTGGCCTTTATTTAGTAATCGTCTGGCTAATTCACGATCCGATTCTAATGCTAATTCGATACGTTTTTGGTATTGTTTTAATTTATCTCGTTGTTGCTTCAATTGCTGCAAAAAATTATATTATTAGAGATTTTAATTGTTTTAAAAGACATTTATTTACCAATACTGCTTTATCTTGCTGGGTAATTCGTGATACTGGTTTTTTCTTCCCAAAAATAATACCCATTATCACAATTTTCTTATCAGTTTGGGGAAAAATCAAAATTTGATCGAACTTATAGGTTATGTTCAATTATGACGTCTGTCAGTGTCATTTTGACAGGTCGCCAACTATTAGAAAACAAATTTTTAACAAAAATTACCACAATTGTAAAATATAATTATTGTAGTGTTTGCTAAATTTACCAACAATCAAATGATATTGTTGTTTTGTTTAAAATATTTGTAGAATTTACAATATTTTGCATAATTGTTGTTGATTTTGCGTCATTAAGTTGGCGGCAGTGATTGTTGTCAAATAATCTAAATTGAGGTTATGTTTATGGTAGTGTTGACGATTTCCAAAAATTTCCAATTTTTCTGGACTAACCGACAACAATGACGGCTAGTATCGATAATCCGGTATATCCAGGTGATATTCTACGTAATATAGAATCAATTAAAGGTGTAACCGTATTAGGACCTGGTTTAAAACGTAACGATACCGTACCAAATACGATACAAATCACCCGATACGGTATATTACGTTATAAAAAACCAAATATCTATTGGATTGAAAATAATCAAAAATGTTATCTACCGAAACGTGGTGATTTAATTATTGGTACAATCATAAAGAAATCTGGTGATTTATTAAAAATTGATATGGGTTGTGGTGAAATGGGTTCATTATCAATGTTAGCATTTGAAGGTGCAACGAAACGACAAAAACCCGATGTACAAATTGGTGATTTAATTTATGGACGTATTGTTAATGCCCATCGTGAAATGGAACCAGAATTAGCATGTATTGATTCGTATTTTAAAGCTGGCAAATTGGGTGTATTACCCAGTGATGGTTATTTAATCGATATTAGTCTACAATTAGTTAATCGTCTATTAAATATACAAAACCCATTATTGAGGACGCTGGGTAAAAAGTTCCCATATGAAATTGTTGTTGGGATGAATGGGAAAGTATGGATAAATGCTAAAACTAGTAAAAACATTTTAACAATTGTACGGACATTAGAAGCGGCTGAAAATACGAATGATCGAACACTAATTGATGTTTGCCGCCAAATTAAATAAACGAATCAAAAAAAAAATCAATATAAATTATGTTTTATTTCAAACTTCCTCTATTCAGATAAAACACCAATTACCCAAAAAAAAATTGTTGTATAATTATCACGATTACGCAATAAAAAATTGATAAATAGATGGATTTTCGGTTAGTTGTTATCATTCGAATATAACGAAAGGTTGCGTGAACACGTAACAATAAACGTGTGATCGTTAAACTTGACCTTCTTTCATATTTTAAACGTTATTTGTGTTATAACGTCAGAACTGGCGATAAAACCGTCAGTCATCAATTAAATTCCAGTCGAAAATTACGGGAAATATGGCAACTTCCAATGGTATTCAAAGTAAGTTGAGGAAATTAATTGAAAATTGAAGGTTTTCCAGCCAAAAGGAAATTTTTTTTGAACATAACCTCAATATTTTTTTTGTGGTTTTTTTATAGAAAAGGAAGATTTTGAAGAGATTAGGATTCCTGTACCATGGGGCCATATCAGTGGTAAGTTTGAATTAAAACAAAAAATTGTAGGAATGATAGTGCAAATTATGGTATTTCTAACCTAGAAAAAAAACTACAGTAGAATCTCTATATAGTGCATCTATAGATTGAAACCCCTTATAACGAAATTTCCATTTAGAATCAATTCATTATAATTTCTGTACACTTAATACAAACTTCTCTACTTATTGTCATGGAATTTCTAGTTTTCTAAGTACAGTTTTCCAGGAAATCATCTTCATGTTGTATGATACAGTTGAATCTCTTTAAAGTTGACGCGTTTTTTTTTTTGTAATATTTGGCCTTTTTTCGTCAGACATCGATAAAGTGTTAGACTTTGGATTGCGGAATGTCGTTGACTTGAACCTAATTTAATTTATGAATATTTAAGTTCAAGGTAGAGCAGTGATACAGACTTCTTATAAAGTAATATTTAAAAGAAAAATTTACTGTTAAGATAACACTGTCTGATTATATAATTTTTTGTTTATATTATCAATATCTAAATGTAAGCAATTTATAATTTTTATTATAGCTCATTATTTTTATTGTTATTATTCGATAATTAATGTGCTATGTTTATCATTTGATTTAAACAATAAAACCGATGACTTTTATTGTTGTCTTGAATAATAACACTCGATTCCGGAAATATGATAAATATGCAAACAACTGGAACGACTCGATTAACCATTGGCCTTTTATAAATGGAGAAATTAACCTTTTTCCCCCAAGAAATTTACTCTATTAGTGACGTCTTTTCAATATAAGTTGCCTTTAGAATAGCGCCAATAAAAGCTTATATTTTGGTTTCCTTTGAAAATTATTATCATTTTTTCGCACAAATCTGTGATCCAAACACTCTATTGTTATTTATTGTTATTGTTTAATGATAATTGTTTAAACCTTTGTACCTGAAACATCGTATGAATGCATTTTTATGACAATGAATCATCTGATATCATCTGTTATCAAATCACAAACAAAACGACAGTGGCGGACCACCATCTTGAACCAATCAGGCTTAAGTAATAACGTCAATTCAGTTAAGACACGTTGGTGAAACAGTTTGAGCCATTTTAAAGATTTAAAACATTACAACACGTTGGTGAAACCGGCCGTAAAAGGCACGACCACTTCTTCAATTTATTTATTAAACATAATCAAATCATAAATGCTACGCTACTGGCCACTATCTTCTCTAAATGAAGACATACGGTCAGTGTGGTCCTCAGACCGGTCACCCGCTGTACCGGCACCGTAAATTTACCGGACGGTCTTGTGACCAGTCCGCTCCTCATTTTTGTAACAATAAATCATCTTTTATCAAATCACAAACAGAACCAATCAGACTCAAGCAATAACGTCAGTTCAGTTAAGACATGTTGGTGAAACAGTTTAATCCATTTTGAAGATTTAAGACTGTCTTCAATGATTAAAACACGTTGGAGAAACCGGACGTAATAGCCTTAAAATCATAGATGCTACGCCACTGTCCTATCTGGACTTTTTTGTGCATTGATGCCTTACGTATGGGTTATATCATATGCAACCTGAGCGATTTCAAAGTGTGGTCTGCAAGAGCACAAGAGTAAACGAAATGCATCATAGCGATGCTGCGGTGGGATAATGTATTAGCTAGCAGTTTGGCTCTCTGGCAAGAGAAAATGATCAGTGCTGGTATCTCACTTCACCACACGCATCATTACTATGCATTTCGTTTGCTCTTGTGCCTTCCAGACCGCCTTGTTTTCAATATCACCATGTATGCTCTTCTCTAAATGAAGACACTATGGTCCTCGGACCGGTCCGCAGCCATACCGGCCCCTTTCAAACGATGCTTGACTATTTGATTATATCGATTTTGTTCATTTCTAGGTAAATGGTGGGGTTCAAAAACCGTCCAACCAATTCTAGCCATTCATGGTTGGCAAGATAATGCTGGTACATTTGATCGATTAGCACCATTATTAATAGAAAATGGTCATTCAATATTATGTATTGATCTACCTGGTCATGGTTTATCATCACATTATCCAAATGGTCATTATTATTATGTATTTTGGGATGGTATACATATAGTCCGGAGAATAGTGAAATTTTTTAATTGGAAAAATCTTATCATAATTGGACATTCATTAGGTGGTGGTATAGCATTTTTATATGCATCCATATATCCAGATGAAATTAAAAAATATATTAGTATTGATATAGCAAGTGCTGGTGTACGTGATAATAAAAAAACACTAGAAAATCTTGGTAGAAGTGTTGATAAATTTTTAGAATATCAAACATTAACTAAAGATAAATCACCATGTTATGATTATAATGAAATGATTGATATTGTTGAGAAAGCCCATAATGGTTCATTAACACGTGAAAGTTGTGAAATTATGATGGTACGTGGTATGCGGCCGGCTGATCAAAACAATGGTTGTTATGTATTCCAACGGGATCCACGTTTAAAAGTGGCTGCACTGGCATCAATCACTGCTGAACAAGCTATGGATTTTGCATGTAGAATTAAATGTGAAGTGTTAAATATACGCGGCAATCCGGGATATAAATTCGATTGTCCCGAACATTATGACCAGGTATTGGATTGTATTGGAAAAGGGGCGAAACGACTGGAACGACATATTGTTGATGGTACACATCACTTACATCTTAATAATCCTGAACGGATTGTCGATATTGTTCATAAATTCTTAATTTCTTAAGAGGTTGTCGTTGAGGAGAACAGGGTTGTGATATATTCCACTAGTAGTCTACTTACATATATTATAGACCAGTATTTCGTCTTTTTTTTCTTTGTTGTTGTTGTTGACTAAATTATTTTATTTAAATTCTAATTTATACAAAAACGGTAACATTACATTTCCATGTTGTAATAGGTAATGCTGGTGCTTGTTCGTATTTCTTACAAATAGTCTCCCATTGTGTTTCAATTGGACTAAATATAGCTTTAGATCTAAGATTGCCTTTAACTATTTCCAAATCCTTTTCGGGGAAAATTCGGAGAGAGAAATGCAAACATATCATTAGAAACAATATAAATAAAGATATATAAAGAAAAACAATTACTTGTAAAAGTGTTTTATTTCGTGCCTCTGCCTCTGTTGCTGATAAGAATCTCGATTTTCTTCCATTAAAATTATTATCATTTAATAATGAGTTGTTATCAATTTTATGCACAATTTCTTGATATAAATCATCAATCAGTTCTTCTTGTTTTTGGAATTTTTCCAGAATTTCTTCAATTTCTTTCTGTAACGGCATCTTATCAATATTTATTGAGGTTATGTTGTTTGTCAAGTGTTGTCATGGCAACACTTGGTAGTTCTACATTAAAAATCTAGTAGTTCAAATATATCGTAGTTCTTTTATAAGAGGTGCAAAATGGACAGGCGCGTATTGCAAAATTTCGGGCCCTATCGCTCACCACAGAAATTATTAAAAAAACACAGCCTTCAATTACATTTAGTTATCAAATAATATGCCGGATATATTTCATTGAATTCCCAATTTACGCACAATTCCTGAAAATCTACGCAAACGGAACACGAAAATAAAATGAATAATTTGTATCAATAAAAATCAAAATCTTTCTAGAAGCAAAAAACCGTTACTCATACCTTTACACCCATATTTATTGATAAGTTATCATAATACCGATATGATTGACAACGAATTTTTCCATTACTGATAAGAACGATTTAGTTTACTTTTAACAATTCGATTGTAAAAAATGGCGAAAATTTACTTATTTTTAACAATTTTATTTGCATTAAATTTCGGTAAGTTTCTAGTAATTTTCTGGTTATTTTAACGACTTTTATTTATTCTCTTGGGTTTCATGATTTCGAAAAAACAATAGTTAATGGAAATGAAATAAGGTGTTATAATTGCGATCCAACTGAAACCAATAAATGTTTGGATGTTTCAAATGGCCAAGTACAATCAATTATATGTGAACTGCCGTACGATACGCAACGTAGTACTTTCAAGAAACAAATCTTTAATATCAATCAAATTGAAAGAGGATACAGGACAACAAACAATGCTACTATAAATTTTGACTGTTATTCGATATATGTTGAGTCAGGTAATGTAAAATAGCATAATTTTCTGTTGTTACTTTAGTTTTTATTATTTTCGTAATTGTTTACTAGATGATACTACCCAGAAAGGTGTACACAGGGGATGTGTTGTAAGAAGCAATAACGTACAATCAACGTGTGATTTAATTAAAGAGGAATTTCAAAATGGTAACATAACATCTTGTGTAACTTGTGATAGAGATGAATGTAATACAATAGAAGTAAAAAGCAGTAATGCTAATTTCTTACAACCATTTTTATTGCTTGTAATTAATGCAATTTTATCGTTCTTCATCTTTAATTTTAATTAATTTACTTAAATGATTTGTAATAGTAGTGTTCAGCAATAAATTACCTTTTTTGGAAGTTCTTGTTTTCTTATTTTTCCAACTGACGTCTTCACTACTTGTCTTTCATTGTGTAGGTATTAGGGGCGTGTTCAGTGCGACGCAGCGACTCAGAGAATTCTCCATTTACTACCGCCTAAATGAAGTGGTGGCGTGTTTAGTAATGCAGTCATATTTGAAAGGTAACGAATTGATCGTATGTCGTTGTCGCTTCCAACTGCTGGCTATCATTGAACACGCCCATAGTGAAATATTTCCAAGAAAGCATCCCAACCTAGTCCAACTGTAACTGATCTAATAATATTCCGAATAGAAGACTAAAGCCTCCTTCATATTGGGCAAGGCTTAAATCAGCGTTTCTCAAACAGTGGTGTACGTACTTCACCTACATATGCAAACTTTAGATTGGATGGCACTCGAAATGTGTGATTTTGAGAGGGTTGAAAATCCTTGGACTAGATACCTACATGTAGACAAACTGCTCTACATGATAAGTTAATTAACAAAAAATGACAGTAAGTGTGAACTGTATCAACTATTTTAGAAAAACAGAGTTACGTAATAAAAGCAATAAAACTTTATACTTAGGACAATTGAAAATTTGATAAGAATTTTAAACTTTTCGAACAGATACAGTATGACTGTGTTATAATGACATTTGAGGGAATTAGGAGATAGTGACGTTATGTTCGAATGTCATTATAGGCAGATTTTGGAATGATGTAAATAAATGGAGTGGACACTATTTGGACTGTGTTCGGTGTAGCGTAATTGTCGAGGTGTCGTTATAACCGAGTTTTACTGTAGGTATTTTATAAAATTTCTGAGAACCGGAGGGACGTCTTTGAAATTAATCATAAAAGTTATTACTAATTATCAATAAATCTAATGATAACAAAGGAAAAAAAATCTAGGTAGGACCGGCGTAATACAGTAAGTAAGGCAAGGGGGCGTCGATGATTAAGGGCGCGAACATATGAGGATTGTGGGAAAACATTTCATTTCATTTCATTGCAAGTTCAGTTTCATTTCATTGCAATTTCAGTTTCACTTCATCGCAATTTCATTTGACTGCAATTTCATTTCTTTGCAATTTCAAGTTCAGTTCATTGCAATTTGAGTTTCATTTCATTGCAATTTCATTTCATTATAATTCCAGTTTTATTTCATTGCAATTTTAGTTTCATTTCATTGCAGTTTCAGTTTCACTTCATTGCAATTTCATTTGACTGCAATTTCATTTCATTGCAATTTCAAATTCAGTTCATTGCAATTTGAGTTTCATTTCACTGCAATTTCAGTTTTATTTCATTGCAATTTTAGTTTTATTTCATTGTAATTTCAGTAACATTTCATTGCAGTTTCATTTCATTGTAATTTCAGTTTCATTTCATTGCAATTTCAGTTTCATTTCATTGCAGTTTCGTTTCATTACCAGTGGCATTGTCGACGCTGGAGAAGACGCCTCTCTTCAAACAAACGTATTTTACCTAAGGAAATAGTGATAAGCAAAAACAAGTAAATAGATAAATAAAGTAACAATTTTTGGGAAATGACGAATATATGAAAATCTTCTCATTAAAAGTGAACAGGTCCGGACTGTAGTACGTACTCTGGCCCCCGGGGGAAGCTTGACTAGTTTTCCAACTGATTTCCGTTTAAATGAAACAAATTATTATCGAATCAATGAAAACTAAACTATAATAACATCAAATTTTCCGAAAATTTCAAAAAAAAACCTTAAATTCTACGGAAGCTCTCCAAAATTTATTGAGGAAAGTTAACGGGAAAAGCCTTAACGATCGTATCTTGAAGACGAAATAAGTGTAAAACTGTAGATGCAGCATTTTTGTTCATTTAAAGCCGAAATAATGTACCTAGAGTTTAAAAAAAATTGCCTATTTTGAAGAGTTTTTTTGATTATTTCTCGTAATAATACAAAATTCAAAACGATTCCAAATTATTGGAACTTGTTGAACAATTATTATTGATAAGATAATAGAACATAGGTATTTGGGGGAGAGATCATTTTAATCAAAAATCTGTATAAAAAACCAACGGGGCCATATTCCACGTCAGTTACACTACAGAATTCCTAGTGAGAAAAACAACTAGAAGAACCCAGAAAAAGGCAAGATGTCGTCCAGTTTATATATCGTTGCCAGTGTTTTCTGCATTGCAATCAGTTTAGGTAAATTTTAGGCACTTTTTGCAAAATTTTCGATTTGTTTCTCATTTTTTTTTTTTTAACAGTATCAGCTAATCCTTTGCATTGTTATCAATGTAACGGTTTCGACTGTTATAATGCAACTGAAGCAAGTTTGAATACAACTAGTGTAGATTGTTCAAAATACGTACCAACTGATATTTTGGCACAACTCGCTACCAGTTTAAATATTGATATAACAACGGAAAAATTCAATACCGCTCTAAAAGGACTTGAAAAAGCTAGTAGTGACTTCGAAATCTGGGACCAGAAATGGACATGTATCAATGTGGGCATTAAACATAGTAAGTCTTATCTTCGTCCTTTTGATTCCCAAAGACCCATCATTTATTTTGTTTGTTTTTAGAATTATTTAAGGATGAACCTTATGGATTACGAACATGTGCCCCACATAAACTATTCGAAAATGCTATCTGTGATGGTATTGGTAATCTTGCCAATTTCATTTCTGCTGATGTCGATTATTGTAAAACTTGTGAGGATGATAACTGCAATTCAGCCATGTCATTAACAAAAATACCAATTATTGGATTCATTTTTGTTGCAATTTTGAGACTAATGTTTTAAATTGAATATTAAATTTATTATTAGAGTTATTATTATCATTTTGTAAATAACTGACTAAGAATTAATTTATTGTTATTTCATACAGAATACAACAACAAGAAACAATAATAATAATAATAAAGATCACACATGACAACTAATTTTTTTGTACTTTTTTTCCTTATATTATCATATATTTCCATATAAAATTGATTTCTGGCATTAGAATAAAGTACAATAATTGACTCCTAAATCAATCAATATACCTACAATTCAAGGAAAAAATCAGGCGACAAATATTTGTTTTGATAAATAGATAACAATCGATAATATTATTTACCAAGTAAGATTTGTTATTAGATTTCGCTGTAATTTTAACGAAATGATAAAAAAACACTATTAAATATTGATAAGGTTCGAGGAAAATTTTTGATTTATTTAGAGCAGATTTCCTTAATGAACAAATAATTCTTAGCTTGTTAGCATAACCACACCATTTGATCGAGGTAGTGTAGTGCTATGTGCGGTGCGCTAGTATAACCGTTCTATTATAATTTCAACATAGGTTCGTTTTTATACACACCGGTCACAAGCCGTCGCCGGCAATCACTTTAAATTTCTCAGTGACTAAAGAAACATACATATGTTCCGAAGACGGCGACGGCGACGGCGTGTGTGAAAAACTTCATAAGGGATTGGGTGACCTACTTTTCCAAGAGTCAACCCGGGACACCAGGGCGTAGGGGGGGGTTGTTTGTTTGTTTTTAATGGGTTAAAAGGATAACAAAACAAACACTACTGTTTAAGCCGATGTTTCGTTCCTTTATTGGTGGCTTCCTCAGGACCTACAAGCCGACAATTTTCTTTTATAAGGTTGTAAAACTGAATACAGTTAAATGTGAAATTCATTTTGACTCGCAATTCGGCTTTTATTAAATCTATATTATAACAAATACATACTGCTATCGGTCCGTCAAACTAACGATCCGCCCACCAAACCGGGACTCATCGCGTCCTGTGCATCTGCTTCCCGGGACCCGCGACTTTGGATACTTAACCCGGGACAGTCCCGGGAAAAGCGGGAGAGTTGGTCACGCTAATAAGGAAACATTCCCTGCGATCGTCTGCAATACTCTAGATGTCGGCGACCAGGCCAGCGCCCACCGTACGTGTTAAGACATTTATTTCGCCTTAGTCACTGAGAAAATCAAAGTGATCGCCGGCGACGGCAATGCCGGTGTGTATGAAAAGCATGTCGCCGTGACACACTGTCCGACGAGCGATGGTCCTGGCGGTGTGCTGCCCGGTGCTTCAATATGTAGCTGTCCCTTCAGCAATCGTATAGATTTAAAGATATCTTTAAACTTTAGACATCGGATTTTAATAGATTACATTAGAAAACTGTTATAGGTACCTATACTCGTATATTTAGGTACTTGGAGATAATATATTTTATCAATCTTAACAAATTAAAAAATAAACGTTTTTGAGTTGTTATCAGAAATAAATTCGAGTTCCAATTATTTATAAATTAAAACTTAAAAATTACACTCTTTTTATAGCGTCTAGGGTACATTTTCCATTATTGTCAGTTCAAATATCTTATCAATTTATATTATCACGATTAAGGGCAACAAAAAATCAATTATCATAGTTCAAAGTTTTATTAGTTAGATAACGGCAGCACCAATAAATCCACCCATATTGCATTATTATTATGATTATCCATATTGGTTGCTGATTAAGAATTAAGCTGACTTAAGTGGAAAAACAATTTATTTTTTCTATGTCTCATCATCCTTATTGTTTGATAAAATTAACTTAAATTTGTCAAGTTTTTCAAAAACACTATAAGGACAATAGTACTACACTTAAGATAATATAGGTAGAAACTATATTGTTATCCTTGACTTGTTCATAATTATTTCGCAATTATATTTAGGTACTTCTAATATACGATTTATGATTCATTAAATTAATATTTGTACGAATTACACCTATTTTTTGTAAAAAAAGTCACCAATATTTGAACAATATCAGCCGGAAATAGAGAAAAAAACCTGGAAATTCCTTTTAATCAACACCCCCTTTAAAAAAACAACAGACAATGATTATTATCTCTTATTTTGTTCGAAGTGATCAAGCAAAGTTGGGCATAAAAATCTAACAATAAAATAACAGAAATGAAAATTTTCTTATTATTTCCTGTTATCATAGTTTTACAAAATTTGAGTACTAGTGGTGAGATTTATTTAACAAACCTATAATTATAACAAGTGCTAAATTAATTTCTAGTCAATGGTTTAGTTTGTTATGAATGTACAAAATATTATCATCATGTGAATTGTTTCAATCCGGAAGTAACTGGGACTGCTGGTTCAACAGATTGTCGATTTTCAAATTTTATCAACAATCATTATCCTGGTGCGGAATATCAGTGCGTTAAATTCATAGATCGATGTAAGTTGTTTGTTAACAATTGTTTTGAATACGGTCCTGTTCAACAATATCCCGCCATGAGGTATGCAACCAGTAATACACAAAACTGGGATTGTATACTAAAAACCAGTGGCGGCGTGAGTTTTTTCTGATCTCCTGATTATTTCTAAATTTAAAAAAAAAGAAAAATGTGATTGTTGCCACACCATTTATTTTCGGTTTCTAAAAATAATTTCTAACTTAATTAGAAAAAAAAATTATTAAAAATAACAATTTATTTTTAGTAATATTTTTCGAATTTTTTTTTCCAGATCGTAATAATCAAACAGAAATTGTTCGTAGATGTGTTTTTAAAACTAAAACAAATTTTTGTGATTTACATAAAAATGAAGCACAACTAAATGGTGTACAAGTCATTGACTGTAACAGTTGTAATGATAATTATTGTAATGGTGGAGAAGGTTTTGTAAATGGGAAGGATATTTCAATATTTACAATAATCCTGTCAACATTTGTCCCATTTATGATGCAATGGTGTACATAATAATACCAACTTTTTTTTATTATTCTCACACGATGACGTCTTTAGAGGAAAAATTTCAATGTTTATTTATTGACTATTATTTTTTTTGTATAAAAAATATGATTTTATAAATAAAATTTGAGAAAACTGCAGTTTTCCTAATTATCTCCGTAATTTCCTTTACGCAATCTCACAACCGTAATTGCAATTTAATTGATTGCAATTTAACATAGTTTAATGTACAGTAGCGAGTTTTGCAACAGTCACTAGCCTAAATTGTGTTCTATAATTCAATAATATGGTAAAATACAAAGTAATTTAGATCTGCCGTGTGACTAGGCTATAAACGTTGATTGTAATTTCAAACCTGTTCTTTTATTTCAAGGGTAAATATAATAATTGCGTCAAATTGCAATAAAATAACCAGTTTCTATTGTTTTTTCTCCCACGTTTCTGTAAATCTCTTTATCAGCACTGATTCAGCATTTACTTTACTTTATCATTGCAACAACAATATAAACGGAAAGACTAAACAATGAGAATTCTTAAAAAAATAGGCCAATTTTAAAATAACCACCACCATCAAAATATATAGGGGATGAAAATTGGGCCAACGGTAGCTTGGCAACGCGTATTGGCGCCTTGATGTCGAGGGGCCATAAGGGCGCGTCGCATAATTCGTGAAACGTATCTATCGACCGGTATCCAACAAACCACCCCTTCTCTATAATATAGACGATGTACAGAATGCGCAAGAAGGGATGATGCACAATTGGCCTTGAAATCAACATCATCCCTCTTCTCTTCCTGGCACAGAATCCCGCCAAAAAAATCAATCGCACAAACCACCACCACCTACAACAACATTTTATTTCGGCAAATTATCATCAAATTATGTTATAAAATGATATGTGAAAATATATGACGGATTTCCTCTGTTTATATATCTATCTTTCTTGTGGATCAATTTAAATTTATTGGTTAAACGAAGAAAGTGTTAAAATTGAATGTAAGAAGGGGGAGATATCTATCTTTGTCTAAACAATTGGTCACGTTTATAACGTTATCCTTGTTGATCTTTTGTGAAAATCGACCAAATACTCTTCGTCCATTATTGTGGAGCTGTGTGTGGTGCTAAACAAACGTGTACGAATCCGAAGGAGCCAAAGCAGTTAAAGAAAAAACCGGGAACACAAAAAACGAGTGTTAAATTGAAAGTGAAACTATTTCCAAGCAAAAATCAAAAAATGGCTCAAAATATCTTATCTTTTCTTGTATTTTCATTGGCCATCAGTACAGGCAAGTATTTATTAAGCTTGATTATTCCGAAAAATTAATGAGTCATTTAATTTTATTAAGTTGGCCTCATTATTGTTGCAAAAAAAAACCGTAGAAACTATTTTAAAAAGGATGTTTTTGTTTTGTCCTCCAAATCAATCAAGGCTATCTCGATTATTTACGCCCTTTTGTTCGCCATTTTGCAAAAAATACAATCAAAGAACAAAAAAAAAAGGAAGACGCAGGTGTACAAAATAAAAAAAAACGTAAACTTTATAAACAAAATGCCACATAAAAAAATCTAAATATTTATCTTATCATTGCAAATATTGGGTAATTTAGGTCATAGGCCGCTACCGATATAATAAAAGAAACCATATATTCGACGAGGGGTTGATTCAATTTAACTAATGGACATTGGGGTATCATTGAGTAAACCCTTAGGTAGGGCCAGGGGCACAGTAGCGGATCTAGGCATTTGGGGGCCTTGAAACTTATGTTCTTGGAGAGGCCTTGAAGTGGATGTTTTGTGACGGCCCCTCAATGACCTACACCAAAAAAAAAGACAGATTGCATTACCAAGCTCAAGCTTCAGGGGGTCCTGAAACTCAATCAATTCGATAAATTTGTTTATTATTTTTTTAAATCATCATTCTACCAATATTACTGAGCCAATACACCATCAGCTTCCTCGATTCACTCTTGCCAAGAATCTCTGTTCCCCTTGCTTTTGCTTATTATTTCTAAATTTTACTTTATTATAACAAGGCAACGGGGGCGCCCGTTGCCTAGATGGGACCCCGAGACCGGTGGCCCTGAAGCTTCAGCTTCATAAGCGTCAGTATAGATTCACCCCTGCAGGGGCGCGTTATTCTTTAGAAGGTCCCAGTCCCTCGGGATCCGTAACCCGCCGCTGGATAAAGGGCGGTTTACATTGCTTGATGCAATAATATCGACGGAACTTTCGAAAATTTTGTTGTAAAATTGCTATTCTTTCTTTACAGTTTTTGGCCTGACCTGCTACAAGTGCGACAGTAGCGAGAACTCCTTATGTAGATACGGCTTAACCAGTTTCATGTACAATACCGTTGATTGTGATGCTGAAAGTGGTAGTGATACTGCTAATTTCTTCAATAAAATGATCCCGAAACAATGCATGAAAATTACAGCTAAAGGTAATGTCGTTTTTGTGCTTCCAGGCTGGGTGATTTTAATTTTGTTTTTTTGTGAAATTTAGCCAAGGATGGTAGCGAATATGTTGGGCGTGGTTGTGCCCCGCATCTAGGCAGTGCCTGTTCAGCAATCGTCAAAACATTGGGCTTTTTCGGCAATTTAGAAGGCGAAATTGAAGATATGAATTGTTATATGTGCGATGGTGATAAATGTAATTCAACCAGTTCCATAACTACTACTGTAACTATTATTTGGTTACTGTGGGCATTATTAGCATTTTTGTTCTAATTTCATCGTTTTTTTTTTTCGAAAAATCAGTATCACCAACAACATATAAACATTTTAAGTGTAGATTCTTTATATAAAATATATAATTTTTCATCTACCGACCATAAATTGAATAAAAACAGCAATATTACCATTCAACCAAATAACATTTTTGATAATTATTGATAATAATTCAACGGATTACTATAAGAAAAAAAAACAGTTGATCAAAATATTTTTCTATGGAACTTTTTTAATTTTCTACACGTATTTTTTGAAAATATTACCATAAACTAGAAATATTGTTTAATTTCTTGAAAATATTAGTATATAAGAGACATATATTGATGTTGCATCTACAGTAGAAGTCGGTTATAACGACACCTCGCTGTCACAACACAGGCTCCTCGCGTGTCGTCCTAACCGGGTTCTACTGTATTTAGAAATTTATTCGATGATTAAAATCAAAAAAAATATAATATAAATATAGATCGCTATGTGTACTCAACCTGTTGGTCGTTTTTTTGTTTTTTTTTTTGGTTTTTCTCGACAAAGAAAAAATTGTAGTGCTTGGCTTCAAATTATCAAAAAATTTTCGTTAAATTGTAAAACGTAGCCTAAATATTTTTCGTTTTTGTTATTTAAAAAAAAAAGTAATAAAATCTTGATTTTGTATAAATATTTTTTTTTGTTTATTTGACCTTAATTATTTCTTATCACCAGTTTACTCGATCTACCACAGGGCCGGACTGGAAAGGGAGGATATGGGAAGATTTCCCCCGGTGCTAGTGAGTTTTTGGGGGCCAAATAATCATCAGCTGAAGAGCTATCCTCCTTTCTTATAAATTCCTCCGGAGGGCCAAGGTAACCCAGTCCGGCTCTGATCTACCATATCAAAAAAAGACAATTAATATTGGTTTCAATTATAATAGAATTCACCTTGGACATTCTTTAGTTTAGTCGACGATGGGCCGGATTTCTATTTATTTACATCATGGTCATTATTAATCACATGACATCATCTATTGAATATAAAGGAGACCCAAAAAAACACGAGTGTGGTCTGGAAATTTTTTAACAAATTTTGATTTTTTTGCAATAAAAATTGTGTTTATTTTGAAAATATTTGTACTACCTATCCATCTAATTATAGCACAATTTTGAAAATACATATAGATATAATTAAAATCACGTGTCCCCCTTTGGCAAACCCACTATATTCCACTCCTACTCTACCCAGTTCGATTTTGTAATAATTATTATGAAAGGTTTTAGTGTGCGTACTATTGGGTCTCATTAAGTTCAAATAAAACTCTACATTTATATCGCCAGTCAGTTCGATAAAGTTTATAAAAATAAAACCATCTAAAAGTAGTAAACAAACAATCAAGAAATAAACGGCATCAATCAACCACTTACTACATACACCCAAGATGAAAGTCTATTTATTAATT
>JAZBHA010000960.1:0-35626 GCA_037464855.1 Iselma pallidipennis | reverse complement strand
AACATGTCTGCCGTCATACCTAAATCAATTTTGGACAATAGTGAGCGTTCTATTCACTTCTATTTCATTGGGTATAGAGAATATTAGAGAATAACGTAGCTTATACAGGGACTGATTTAGTTCACTTTCTGCCCTACAAAAATTCGCAGTATGTTGAAAACTATGTAAAATTTTCGAAATATAAAAGAAAACAAACAACAAATACGTATACTAAAAAGACTATAAATCTTAACATCTTTCTACGTCAAAAAATTGACCAAATAAGAGCGAAAATATGCGAAAAAATTTCATACTAAAAAGGTTACTCGCCTTTACATTTATAATAATTACTACAACATCACGTTTAAAAATCTGACCGAAAAGGTTTTCCTTACAAATTTTTTTTGCCTTATTGTCCCGTTGCGCTTCCTTAACTTTTTTCAACTGTCCCGCTTTAACATACCGTGTGTTTTAGGAATGAAGAATTATGGGCGCAAATGGTTACATTTTAAAATAGTTGCTATCGATTATCACGCATTTCGCCCTCGTGCACTCCAAACCGTTCGACTATTGTTTCTGTGGCGAAAGGAGTTAACTCAACTGCGTTCGACGGCCATAAAGAAGTGCGAATAGAGCTCACTTCTAATCACTTTTAATGCACTAGGTCGCGAAGTGGGGCACGCCAGGCTCGCACCATAATGCAACGCGTGTTGCCAGAAGTTATGTCGTACTGGTTTGTATTTTTGTTCAGAAACACCATAAGCACCAACACGATGGCTAGTTTCTATTTGACCTTATTCACTCGTAAGTCACGTGACCTCGTGCACCTAAAATCCCGCACCAAAACCATGGTGAAATAAACGAAGGCAGCTAATGATATAAAAAGAGAGTAAAAACAACATTGTGGTAAGAATAAGTAGTCTCTTTCTGTTGCATTGTAACATTTATGGACAACACACAGTTGTTTATTGTTTCTGATAAGCGGACGGTCCGATAAAATGTCTGGTTATTTGATACTTGTGCGAATTAATGCAAATTATGTTGTGAAGAAACCTTTATTACTCATCGACAAGTTATCGGCGGTGATTAGTAATTTTTATAAAAACAAAAGGAGTTTATTTTTTTAGTAACAAGTGTCCAGCTTTAACGGAAAACATGTCTAGTCACTTTATATTAATCGTTAAAAATATAATTAGCCGAATACGAAATAACTTTTAACAGAGCCGTAACTAGCTTATGGCCAGTGTGGCCCCGGGTCTCTATAGGCGCTGAAGATTGGTTTGCGGACCTGATTACGGTAAAATCGCGACCCTCACCTCCTCACCACTTGCAAAAGCGTATCATTTCACCGTACATTTTCAATCACGAGTTACCCAGTCTGCAAAAATAGTTGACAACACTGTAAAATGCATTTCAAAAGCCAATGGAAATGGGCCTCGTGCACCCCCTACTTAAATGGTAGAAAATGACGCAATTTTTTCTACCAGATATTATGAACCATAGTCCGCTTATACTTCTTACATCTAGAGGGTACCACCAGCACCACCTGTTTTGAGTGTTGGCAGTGTGACGAAAAAATTATACAATATGTATTTTACGACGGCGAATATACAATGGGGATAAGATATCGATGTTAATCCATCCCTGCTACACACAACATACACTGACAACAATCAAAACAGGTGGTGCTGGTGGTACCCTCTAGATGTTAGAAGTATAAGCGCCCTTTCAAGTCAGACGGTTCAAGTCCATAGTATCTGGTAGAAAAAAATTGCGTCATTTTCTACCATTTAAGTAGGGAGTGCGCAATCAGCATCTAATCAGATGGTTAAACCGAGAAGGAGACAGTACATTTTACGAGGGGGTAGTTTTTGCAACATTTTATAGAATCCACAGTTAAAAATTTAATCCCCCGAGAACGAGGAGTTAGATTTACTCGAAAGTTATCTACAGTTAGAGTGCGGTGAAACGAAATTCGCCATTTTTATCCAACGGGCGTTAACACCTAACTCAGCGTTAAAATTCTACGGTGAAACCCGGCGTTAGTATTATACGCATCCTACATCGCTTTCTAACAGGCGATTCCCAGAACTTAGCATTTAGCATGGCAAAATTCCTCCTAGTCTCAAAAACGAAAAAATGTCCAGTCCTATAATATTAAGCAAGTCTGCCATGTTCGTTATTTTTTTTTTTTTTACTACTTACTTAAGTAGTAAGAAATTTATATGCTTGACACAAAGGTATAACAAATTTACGAAATCCGGACCTAGATTCTATACCGAGTTTAAGCTTCAAGTTTCTTATATCTGTCGTTTTCCAACACATGGAGAATTACAGATTCTGCGCAAAAATACTTGTGAGAATTTAAATATAATAGGAAATAATTACCTTTTTTGTTATTTATTCTATATTTATTATTAATATAGAATATGACGACACACAAAAAACATTAAACTTAACACCAACGAAACACCAACTATAATAATAGGGTTATAACAACAATTCACCGATTGCAAGCCGACTGTACTTGTACTGCCATCTAGTAGGCTTTGTAGTAGATACACTGTAAAAAGCAAAATACATAATTCTGTAAGGCAATTGTTTGAATCTAAGGTTTCAATTTGCTCTGATTTGCTTAACCAATTGAACCAAAATGGAACAGTGATCTACGGATTTTTCAATATACCTATATTTATTAATATCGGTTTCCAGCTTAAGTTTGAATCTTAATCCTATCAAAAACTGTTTATCTATTTTTTACACACGATTTTTCGTTGTGTTAGGGAGGGAAATATTGTCACGTATCTCGCTCTTTTTTTTGGGAGGGTGGACTTGTAACATAACATACGTCCTACACCAGGACGACAACATAATAACATAACATACAGCTTGGTGGCAAGGTTCTAGGTACATAGGCGAAAAGAGGCCGAGGCGGGAGTGGGATCACTTTATAGAGATTTTGTATAAGGTTAAAAGAGACAAAAATTGGTTTGTTTAGGTAGAAGTTTACCTGCTGTGGACAATGAAGAAGCCCCCTCCCTTCACGTTGTACATTTTTATCACTGTTGCCCTTATACGAAATCTCTATAAAGTGTTCTCACTCCCGCCCAGGCTCTTTTCGCTTATGTACCTAGAACCTTGCCACCAAGCTGTATATCATATATACTGAGCACTGAGCTCGTCAGCTTACGTACCATTGGTGTCACTTAGACTAGGGCTTACTTCAATTCAATCTAGCTGTAGCACGACAGCGCACTTACCTTCCCCTTTCAGAAGGGATGCCTATAGCAGCCTCAGTTTGACCCCGGTGGACACCCAGCCTAGCAGTAGCGGCACACAACCCAGCTTAGCTGGAATCGTACTAGCACATAAAATAGCGGCACCAGCAGCCGTCCGCTCACCAGACGGCATACGGTTCAGCGACAACTACAGCGACACACAATCGCAAAAAACCCCTTAGCGTCAGCACGCAGCTTACGGAATGTTGGAACGGACGTCAGCACGCAGCCTAAAGTGATCGCTAGTGCGTAGCCTAAGCTCGCTAGAGAGCCCCTCTCCTTTATGACCAGCCCTAGTCTCTGTACTAACGTCAGCGCTCAGGGTATGTCATCACCATCACACATAGTGATTGCTAACTACGCGTTACACACAGATCACGTCATCACACTATCACACTCAGTGATTGCTAATTAGGCGTTACATGCAGACAACGGGTACACCAATGGTACGCAGATCGAACAGAGGTATTGCAGCTGAGATATCGGCTGATACAGTGATTTTTTTGCTGGGACAGGTGTGAGACCAAGCAGGTCGAGACCCATTGCAGTTGCCGTATTTAGGGTCTTTGGCCGGGCATTGATCAAGGCGGTGGGGGCGGAACATTTTAGGCAGATGGGTTTGGATTTCTTGCAATCCGTGAAAGAGTGTCCAATGTCGAAACACTTGGTGCATTGAGGGGACTGAGTTGCAGGAAATTGGATTAGTGAGAATGCTCTTTACTGACACCTTGTATGAGATTAGAATTCTCATCAATAATGTCGGTTGGCCGGTTGGCACGTGATGTAATCCGCCACACCCGAATTACGGAGATGTTTTGGGAAAAACATAGCTCTGTGATCTGCTCAGGGAAAATACCCCGGCTTATGCCTTGCATTACGTAAGAAAAGGTGGGATTGTGGCGTGAGTCCTGGAGGAGGGCGGTTGGTTGCAGGTTGACTTGGGGTTCGGTTGGCTGAATATTGGTATGACTGACTTAATAGAATTGAGTGGGCTTAGGGGTGGCCCAGAGTGTGTTAGAACTGACGGTTGAAGTCTTCGAGAGTGGTGCTGGTCCACTGAAATTTAATTCCAGGGGATTAAATTGGATTTTCAGGGAAGAGAGGATTTTAAAATATAGGAACACGTCACTGTTGGTTTTTAACTCTAAAGATGCCAATCACCGCTTCCATCACAAGTCCATTGTGCACTCCTGCTAAAAGTTTTTCTTAGAACAAACGTACTGTATATCTTCCCTTTCCAAACTAGACTTTCCTCTTTTCTACAAGAAGAGAACAAAAGAATTTCCCCGTGTATATGCACTCTTATAAAGAACGCATCAAATTTCATTTCACTTTGCCCAAAATGAAGTTTTAATAATATTTGTGACAACAGAAGAATTTAGAAAAATTCAAATCCACCTTAACTTATGTTTAAGAATATGAAATATGCCAAATATACCAAGCAAGTTAACAAGCTAAAACCACCTACATAGGTACTTATCTACTTTATATAGTTTGTATGACTGTTTTTCAAAAACAAAACGTAATTTTTTATGTAGGTACCCGCATGTTACCGACAATGTTAGAAATTGGGCAATCTGTGGAATGTCTAGTCAATTTGCAAAATGACAAAAATTATAGGCAATATGTGAACAATCCGCAGATGGTTATGTCAGTTTGTCTGTACTTGATTCAGTAATTGGTATGTAAATTCGGCTCAACTTAACAGAGATTCTGCAATAACTGCATCGCTGCCTGAGGCAGTCTATGGTCCCGCAGACCCCGGGGAGTCGTGATACCCTCACAGCGGCCCCCAAAGGCTCAAAAAAGTGTTATGAACTTCTACAATTGAAAGAGAAATAAATAATGAGTGATTGAATCAATGAATGAAAAGAAGAAAGAAATAGCACCGTTTCAGAGACGGGCACACTTCGACATGCTACAGTAGCACTACAGATTTTAGTATTTTAGCTTGCTTTCACACGTAGACACTTCTAGTGGCCCACAGGTACATCATACATCAATCACACATTAATTCATTATTTATTATCCTTGTTCCATGCATTAACATTTTTATATCATCTTTATTTTCCATCAGCAGCGCCATACTTTTTACCGACACATGTGGCTAATCTTGGCCGCGGCAAGCCATAGTGTCTTGAAATGATTCATACGTATGAAACAATGGGTTTTTTTGGTTTAGCTGTCGTGCCACAAAACGCTTCAATAAAAACGTACCCTGAGCATTAAGCGGGGTCTCTCTGTATCGGTATATCTACAGCAGTGATTCTCAACCAGGGCACCGTAAGTCTAAGAAAGGGGTGCCACAAGCGGGCTCTATAAGATACTTACAGATGAGTTTTGGTTATACTCACACGCAATATAATGTAAGTTTGACGTCAGCAGGGTGCCATCAAATTATTACTAGGCATTCCGCAGAGTGCCGAATTTCTCACATTGCCGGTAACAAGTATGTATATATGTACCTATATGACAACACCTATTCATATAATATCTATTTTATGCGATCAAACGTTTTAAAAGTGAAACAAGAAAAAGTATCTATTGATATTTTGGCAAGTTTATGGAATGCGGCGGCGGCAACTGTGTCCCTGATCCTAGTTCTACTTCTACTAGTTAAATAGAAATTCACAAATCTTTTTAATAATGGACAAGATAATATTCAGCTTCATTCCTTCATAATAATAATAATACCCTCCATATAAATGATCACGTGATTATTTAGATGCCTGTTGGCGCAGCCTGTTCTAATTTTGGGCGCCGTACGTTCCGACATCGCGACGCTATAATACACAAACCTCTCAAACCAGAAACTTAAGTCCCTCCCTAACGGACGTTTGTTTTAATTTTATTAGTTGATTTTTATTTTAGAAATTTTAAATGATTACCAGAAAAATATTCGCGTGAAATCGAGATATAAAACAATTCAGTTGAATAATTGAAGTAAGTAACTTTAAAAAAAACCCTATTGTTTATGTTTTATTTTAGTACAAACTTTTAAAGAATTCGACCGTGAATTGTCTATTAGAGATACATACATGAATGATTTGATCTTTGGCGTTCAATTTATAAACGATTATATTTTGAACACAGGATATTTGTGTGGGGAATTAAGCGCACTAAATTGAGATAAAAATATCATTTTCCATCAATAACGCTATACATAAACAGTACCATATAATATTTTTGTAATTTATTGAGTTACTTTTAAAATTACAGGTGATTAAATATGATTAAAGTAGATGAAAATGATCCTGTTGGTGGTAAGTTCTTTAAACTATTTTTGCATGAAAACTTATAGTCCTTTGATGCCAAATAAAAATAACAAAAATTTAGGTGATTACTAGCATTATTACTTATTAAAAATGTGGTCAAACTTTAAACAAACTTTGGCAACTGCAGTTGCACTAAATCACGTTGCTCCGAAACTTATTATTAATAAGGAACACAAATCAATTTCAATCGTCAATTAAATTCAAACAGGGGACATTACCGGAAATTACTAGTAATTAGAGGAGCTAATTCGAAATTTCAAATTCTGTGGTGATTTGGCATTAAATTTGAATTTTTTGTGGGGGTATGAAAAAGGGAGCAGAGCTTTGTTTTTTTAGATTTGCGCCAGGTTAACCTCGACATTGTAACAATATCATAAATAAAAATAGCTGAAAAATTCCTCGTTCCACAAAAATGTGAAGTATGAATAACCGCAAATGGCTCTATATTGCCTCTTAACTATCACATTAACAAAAAATAGTAACAATTTAGTTGTCCTTTTATTTTTTATTGTTGTTCAAACGACCATGATTTAATCAATTCATTCTCAATTAAGCAAAAAGTGAATTTATTGTTTTCGATTTTTTGAACTCAATACAATAACTAAACTATATGTTATTGGGCATATGGCCAATTGGCATCACTTCACTTTTGAAAACACTTATTTCAAACCATAATTACTGTATAGTCCTATTGAAACTAATTATAAAATTTTTTGTCTATTTAAACAATAAATATATGACTTAATTGTAGAAATTCAACTTAGTTTCCCATATCGTGATGTACAAATAAAACGGGGCGTTGATCCAAAAGATGCATACGATTTAGAATCGGAAATTGGACGGCAAGTGTTCAATTGAAATATTAAACAAACTATTGTAGTTAAAAAGAATATTTTTGTAACTTTTTTTAGTGGCAAATTCGGAACTGTATACAAATGTCGTGAGAAAACGACTGGTTTAACATTAGCTGCAAAATTCATTGCTGTACCAAAGAAAGAAGACCGACGTAATGTTGAACGTGAAGTGGATATTATGCGAGCATTACAACATCCACGTCTAATACAATTATATGATGCTTTTGAAAATGGAAAAGTTATGTGTTGTATACTTGAATTGTGAGGAATCAATTACAGAAAAAAAATTATGTTTTTCCAGTTTCAAATCATTAGTACTTTTCTAGTATTGAAGGTGGTGAATTATTTGAAAGAGTTATTGATGATGATTTCATTCTAACTGAAAAAAGTTGTACGGTTTTCATGAGGCAAATTTGTGAAGGTGTTGATTTTATACATAAACAACGGATTCTTCACTTAGACATGAAGGTTGATTTCAGTTTATTTACTTCATTCATATTCATACATACCTATAGCGTTTCATTGACCTAATTTTTGTTGTTTCAGCCTGAAAATATTTTATGTTTAACAAAAACTGGTAATAGAATTAAAATTATTGATTTCGGTCTAGCTAGACGTTTTGATCCTGATAAAAAATTGCAAGTATTGTTTGGTACTCCGGAATTTGTAGCACCGGAAGTTGTTAATTTCGATCAAATAGGATATGGAACCGACATGTGGTCAGTGGGAGTAATTTGTTATGTTCTGTAAGGAGATAAATACATGTAGCCGATTTTTTAGGATCATCTACTAATAAATACATTGATTTTTCAGATTATCAGGATTGTCACCATTCATGGGTGGTACCGATGTTGAAACAATGGCCAATGTTACTGTTGCTAAATACGATTTTGATGATGAAGCCTTTGAGGACATTTCGGAGAATGCTAAAGATTTTATCAGAAAACTGCTCAATAAAGACATGAAGTAAGTTTGACCAAAAAACCAAAAACAATCAGCAGTCGTTTCTATTTTCTGCTTTAAACACATTTTACCAAAGATAAATTCATTTCGAAATAAAAAAAAGCATGACAAAGACCCAAATTAGAAAATTCAATCAATTACTCTATATACAGACTGAAAACTAACTATATTTACTTTTTTTCTACTAATTTGGGGTTAATTTGCATGCTTTTTTTTCCTCCATCTCCTCTATTAATCATACTAATTTCAAGGGTCTTTGCCTAATTTCCAGTAAACGTATATCAGCACAAGAATGTTTAGAGCATGAATGGTTAAAAAAGAAAAAAACCGTAGTACCACGATCCTCCTCCTCCTCAATGGAGATGACAAAAGATAATTTAAAACAATTCGTTGAACGTTGGAATGAACATCCGAATTCACCTTATGTCTTTGAGATGACATCACATTTAATATCGCCTACATGTACTGGTGGTCCACATTTATCCGATTCCCTTCATTCCCTTGTCGGCATGTCGCCATCACCTTGTGGTTCACTTGCCTCTAGTCCCGGTTCAGATAATGCCTTTCTTAATGGCGATAATTTTAATAATAATTTAGCACCACCACCACCACCATCTATGGATCATCTACGTAGAGCATCTGATAGTACATGTATAGTTAAAGGGTCAGATGTTACTGAACGAATTAATTTAGCTGAAGAAATACGGAAATTGTCTGATAAACTATTCCAATTGTCGAATATGCCAACATTTTTAACAAATGACAATATTCTTGATGAGACTAGTTTACCATCGATTTGTAATAATAATAAAGGACCACCAATGACAAATAATCATTCCAGTACAATAAAACATACTGCACCGATTGAAATTAAACATTCAAAGATCAATGAAGCGTTACCACAAGACCATCCAAGTAGTCCTAATTGTAGTGTACCATGGAGACGTACTAAATATCGATTAACGAATATGAGTCGAGATGTACCAATATTGAGTATAAATAATCAGAAAATTGAGCAAAATAATTCAATTACTTTCAATGGTAGTGTTACATATACAACATCAACAACAACAACAACGACAGTTAATAACAACAGTCCAAGTAGTACTAAAGATTTATTATTAAAATTGTTGGAACAATGGGATGGACCAAGTGGACCAGCTAGACCAAATACAAGACATGGTTCCGTATCATCCGAATGGAGTGAAAATGATACGTTAGGACAAAGAACAATTAGTTCATTGAATAATTTCTTTCAATCTAGGGCAAAGAATAAAATCAATTTTCATCAACGCAAATAATATTTCAAAGGGCATAATATAAAAAAAAACAGTTTTTCTTTTTATCTGTTAAATCTTCAGCATCTTTCTTTCTTAACGCTTGCATTTTTATTTTGGCTGTTGTTGTAATTTTATTTATTATGAAGTTCAATATCTATAAGTATTAAAATTTAAAAACTAGGATTTACATTCGTCCCAACTCGTCTTCCAATCCATTCAATAATAATCATAATAAATATACAGTCAACTTTCTAAATAACGGCACCGTCGGGAATTGGTGATGCCGATATTTCGATAAATATGAAACAGGCAGTTATGTGCCATCTACACGCTCCAACTTCTTGATGGGGTTTTTTGTGCGGCAGCTTGTTGGTGTACATACTCCAGGCGTGTGTCTGCTCCATTACTCCAATCCACTAGCACACAGAAAGCCTAATTTACTTAAATAACCCAATCAGGAAGTTGGAGTGTATAGACGGTACTTTACGGAGTCTCACAAAAACTGAAAGCAGACATAAGTATTGTGTTTTTTGTTTTTGGTTGGCGTGGTATACAGCTAGGTGCCGTTAGCTCAAATTGCCGGTATTTGGGATGCCGATATTTCGAAAGTCCATTGTATTATCTATTAGGGACCATCAATTTTTTTTCTGTTTTATTCTCCTCAATTGTTTTATTACAAAAAGTGCAAGTCTCAATTTGTGTTCTTTTTTTGTTGTTGTATTCATGTAACTGATCTACATCTATTAATAATAAAAATGTGTTCATAAAAATTTTTTTTCACAGCTATAGTTTACCTTGATTTATCATTGATTGGAGTATTTCAATAATTCATTTACAGGTATATCTAAATACAAGTGTGGTCTTGAGGAGCATGAGAGCAAAAGAAATGACAGATATTAGCAATCTCTGAGCCATAAATCGAAGCGAGATGCGAAATACGATGCCCTCTCATATTATTTTCCCTGTTATCAATGGCAAGATAACGAAAGTGCTAATATGTGCATTATCCCACTACCATTCGCAATACTGCCGTTATCTCGCTTCTATTCATGTATCAAAAATTGCCACTATCTGTCATTACTTTTGTTCTCGTGCTCCTCAAGACCACACTTTTATTTGGCCATACCTGTATGTATATATCTATATTGTATTTCTTGAAATAACAGTATTTTCGCAGGACATACGCTATGCTAAGATGTAGCGTTATCATTTATCCGTAGCGTACGTACTATAGAGAGAAAATTAACTCACTATCAAATTAATAAATGTTAATTAAGTCGGAATTATTTTAATGATTTGTTGAGCGGTGGCAATTTAATGTTAGCACCCGAGCGGCAAATATTCCCTTTGCCTAAAGAAATATATGTATATGTATGCAGAAAACCGCGGAAATACCTCGAATATGTAAAATACAAACAGTCTGAACCAAATGTGAGTTAAAAAAAGAACTCTACATAAAGGATCACTTATGAACAAATGCCAAGATAAATAATGATTACAGAAAGAATCTTAAAAATGTAAAGTTTTTCCCTATTTCTGAGTGTCTGTTTTAAGATTGCTATTTACCGTATTGCTGTAAAAAACAGCAGAATTGTGATATCCTACCAAGCACAGTGAAATGCTACTATATAGGATAAAATCTTTCAATTATCAACTCAAGTAAGACTTTCAGGGCCGGTTGCACCATTCGTTATCAAAACTTAACAACGCTTTAGATATTTAACAATGAGTTTTTCCACTGGGCTGGCCAATCAAATCCAGTCCATCCAATTGAAAAACCCATTGTTAAATATCTAAAGCATTGTTAAGTTTTGATAACTAATGGTGCGACCGGCACCCTCAGTAGACTAAATTTTCAAGAAATACAATATATTCTCAAAGTTGTTGAAAAATTATGATTTCTGTTATGTTTGTACTATTGATTTGTTTCTAGTGCCCGAATATCAGCAACAGATGCATTAAACCACCCATGGCTTTGTTTATCAACAATCCATCCAGAAATGGAAATTAATAAAACCAAACTGAAACGTTACGTAATCAAGAAACGATGGATAAAAGCCGTAAATACAATCATTGCTTTACATCGTATGGGAGCTAAACTTGATGCCGATTTGGTATAATTACCCTTTACTTTAATGTTTATAATTATTATTGTTACAATATAATGATTCTACTAATTATCAAATAGGTAATTCCTTTTAGGTTTGAAAAAAAAAAGTGTGTTTGTTTGTTTTCTTTGTTGCATGATTTGCTCTGTGATTGAAAAATAAGAATATATTTTCTTAAATTAAAAGCATATTTTAGAAACACTGTTGTTTTATTATTTTATGTTTATAGTTACATGACAATCTTAACGATAAGATTTCTGGTATCTAGCACGAGCACCTGGACCACCGAATTTCTTCGGTTCACAACGACGTGGATCGGCTACCAGTAATGTACGGTCATACTGAATTAAAATATCTTTCAATTCCTTCTTGGAGGCTTCGTCGACATCTATAAAAACAACGATAATAAATTCAATTAATTGCTAATAATTGTAGAATGTATAGAAAAACTTACATTTTTGATAATAGGCAACTAATGCCTTAGAGATAGCCTGTCTAATAGCGTAAATTTGTGATACATGACCACCGCCATTTACTCTAACTCTAATGTCGACAGCTGAAAACTTGTCCTAAAAAAAAAAAAAAACCAATACTATTTTAAAATACAAACAAATAGAAATCTATTCGTGATGGATTGTGATGGACCGTGTGCAACATCATTCTATCAGTGTTTTCGACGAATTTAAGAACAGTTTGCTCGTTTTTATCAAACATAAATAAACCAGCACATAATAGTAATATATAGATAGGACTACCATCTGTAAACCTACTAAATCTGGACACACAGCTTCAACACTCCGGACTTTTCAGCATAAAGCCCGGATACAGAATGCTTGTGACCAGTTTTGAATTCACTTCCGATTGATATCAATAAGCCGGACAAAGCAATATTATCACTTTTCTGTGAAAGCTCAAAAACATTGTACGAATTCAATATGTAATATCGATGCAATTCAAACGCAAATCATCATCTTCATCTCCTCCCTATCCATTTTCAATTGATAAACTAGGCTAATAATAGATAAGTTCACACAATAAGGAACAGAGATATAAATTTGTGATAGGAATAAGGACAGATATGTGCGGGTAATAATTGTGACTCCTTATGGATTATCCACACCGAGAGAGTAGAAGCTAAAGATGAATATGAAGATTTGCGTTCGAATTGCACCTATTATACTGAAAAACCCGGACAATTTTAGAAAATCCACCCGGACGCCCTCAAAACGAGGACAAATCTGGGAATACCCTGACGGATGGCAACCCTAGTAATGTACCATAAAAATTACTTGAAAATATCAAGAACAGTAATAATTTAATGAATCGTTCGCATAGCTGTAATATTTAGAGATGCAACGGATAGTTAGACCGGATAGACCGATCCATGGCCTAATTATTCCTCGTACGCGAACAGTATTTCTTTAAAAAGTTAACACGTACAACGATGATTATACTGGGAACACTAGTAATGCAACGGATATACCGTTACTATCTGGTATCCGGCCACTTTTGTACATTTTATACGGGTCTATCCGGCCAAACCACTATCCGCTGCGTCTCTAGTAATATTGCAATTTTAAATTTGAATTTTTCCCGCTAATCTTACTAATGTCCATCATATTTCAAAGCTGATGCAAGTGATGGATTCATCACTAATCAGTTGCTAAAATTAAGAACAAATGGAATGGATTCTAGGGCTTTGCTACCATCAAAGAAAAGAACAAGTTTGAAGGGTTTGAGATACCATCACAAGCCAGCATGTTGAAATTATATCTTATATATCTTACTTTGCCTAATAATAGAATGGGTTCTTGAAGTTTATCTTGGAGCATTTTTGGCTCCACTTGACTTAATGGACGTCCATTTACACGTAAAATACCACGACCACGTTTACAATAAGCAACTGCAGTCGCTGATTTCTAAAAATAAGAATTCAAGCATAAAAATACACGTGTTATTATAATAATGTTAGGTTAGGAATAACAAACATACCTTTCTGCCGAAAACTTGGACACAATGGATGGGTTCTCGCTTTTTCTGGAATAATGAATTAACGCGATTTTAATTAAAATTGAATCAATTTTCAATGATTTATCTAAAAATTTACCTTTTGACCACTTGGATTCATCTTGCCTGTTTTCACCGAAAACTCGAAAAGGAAGCTCAAGATGGCGAATGACACAGATGACAGAGAATTTCGGTCAAATTAATGACTAATTTACACAAATTCCTTTAAATATCCAACAAAAATAAATTCAGATAACAGAATTAATTAATTTTAAAATAAATCAATTAAAATTTCTACGATATTTGCGATATTGTGAGGAAAAATATTTCACACCAATATTTGATTTGACTACTATCAAGGGAGGTTGACCGGAAATGTCGTCATAACGCGGGTTATTTGAAATTTTCATTTGGGGTGATTCTAACAAGTTCTACTTTTATGAGGCAAAATAGAATTTTATTCATTATACAGATATGTCTTACAAATTTTGATAAAGATATTAAAACAGTCTTAAATGTAGAAGATTTCGAACAGTTTTCGGCCCATTCCACCAACCATTCAACATCAAATGCCAATAGATTGGTGGTAAAAACAATTTCTTCAACCAGTACATCAACATCATTTCACGGTCTTGTCTAAATGGAAATGTTTCTAATGGTTTCAAATTATAATCAAATTCAGCCAATATACATTTATTATATCCAGTAACTAATGGACATGAAGCATATCCATCATATTTAGGATCATCTAATAATGTTCTGCCTTTGATTAAATTACCCATATGTTGATAAATAATGGAACATTGAGCGGCTAAAATTACAAAAATAAATAAAAATCAAAATGTATTTGAGCGAAAAAATCACCAGCAGCTGCTGCAGTTTTGGAATTTGGTGTTGAACTACAATCACCAATTGCAAAAACATTTGGAAATCGTCGACTTTGTAATTTCTCTGGACAAACATCAACAAAACCAGCATCATTCACTAAATCTGTACATTGTTTCAATGAATCTGGTGTACTCATTGGCGGTGTAACATGTAACATTGAGTACTAAAATTGAAAATACAATAAAATTATTAACTGATTGTACAGAAGAATATAAAAATGACTACTTCTGAAACGATTTTTTCTTCTGGTTTATCCAAATTCCTAAAAACAGCTTGTCTTTTATCGGGAATAACTTCAATTAAACTTGTCCGTAAATTAACTTTAATATTACGTCGTTCACAAACTTTCCATAAAGCATCAGCATACGTTTTTACACCAAAAATAACACCCAATGATGTATTATAGATAACATTAGCTTGATCTCTTTTACCAGACTGGAAATCTTTAGATTGAAAACAAATATATTTGCGACTAACAAGAGTTTATAGTTACTTTTCGTAAATAATCTTCAGTGATGTAACAGATTTTTTGGGGAGCTCCTGGACATTTAACTGGCCCTTCTGGATATGTAAAAATTGCATTTCCTGATTGGAAATTTGTCATTACATCACAGGTTCGTGTAACGTATTTGGGTGAATAATTCGAACATACACCACTATTTGGTGTATTTAAAGCTTCAACTAAACCGGGAATCTATTTAAAAAATAAAGAATTATTACTAAATAATGTATACACGTTTCATTGATCACTACAAACTTGTTCATAATTCAATTGTAATCCAGTTGCTACTAACATAAAGTCATATTTGATGGTATCTCCTTTGGTGGTTGTTACTGAATTTGATTGTGGATTAAATTTACCAGCACTATCTTTTAACCAGATAGCTTTTTTCGGTAAAACTTTACCCATTGGTTTTGATGCTTCTGATAGATCACAAATATTACCACCAATTAATGTAAACAATGGTTGATAATAATGATTATCGGCTGGTTCTAAGATGATTAATTCATTTTTATTCAAAATACGGGATAATTTAGCTGCAGTAGCACACCCTCCTGTACCACCACCAACCACCAATACCTTACAACTAAAAATAAAGTATTTTTATTAGAATTTTGAAAATTATTGGAAACAAAAAAAAAGGAGACTAACCTATGTTGAGCATTTTGTTGGGAATTCGTTGAAAAATACGATTTTGATGGATTTATCAATATATTTCGATGCTTTAGTGTAATTCGGATCATTTTAGTCAATAAACTGCACCGTTATTGCACCTTGCAACCAACAAATAGCAGTTGTGGGGTCATCATTGGGACCTTGGCTTTGATTAGATTGTTTCACTGATGAGCTGCAAAATGGGGACATGACGTAATAACATTGTAATAAATATATTTAACGGTAAAATAAAATGTGGTGTGATTAAAATTTGATAAATATATATCTACCATAGATATTGAGATATTTCCTAATACTTGACAAATTTCCGGCAGATAATGTTATTATTATTGGCTATCTAAACAAAATATTTGTTTAGATTTATACAGGATTTATATCCCTGTAAGTGCAAAGTCAATATATTAATAACTTGAAATTAATTAACCAAATTTTCTAGAAAATACTTTTCAAAATCACCGCCATTATTTAGTGATTTTTTCTAGTTTTGTTGGTCATCCTCGATCAAGGATAATAAATTCTCTACAGGTTTGGTCAACCTGAGATATCTGTCAGTGCATACAGTTTATCACGTAGTTGTCGGACAGTATGCTGCGTTCACAAGCGAATCTTATGCTAGGTTCACACGGCAACCACAGTTTTGACAAAAAATAATGAAGAATATTAGCAAACAAAAATATATGAGTTTTTCAACGTCAAAGCATATCTTTTTTATTTACGTTTTTTTGGTGAAGATCTTCAAGAAAACGGGTAAATAATAGGGGTATTCACGTATGCCCTTGTATTTCCACGAGACCTCGTATTTATACGATTCCAGTAGGTGGGGGAAATAGCCAAGGTCTCGTATTAGTCCAAGGTCTCTTATTAGTTAGGGCGTTCACAAGTCATAGATATAAGTGTCTGGTATTTATAAGAACTCGTACGAATACAAGGCAATAGCAGGGATATGTGAATACCCTCAATATCTCTGTAAATTCTAATTGTTAAAGAGATGTAACTACAGGCTTAAAAGTATTCAATGATCTATCAACTTTACAAACAGCTTCATGGACCATTTGTTTTTATCCATTATTTTATCATATTATGAGAGTGGTCACCAGTGACGTAACTACCTACCCACGCACCCACTTTTTGATGCATGTTTAAGTAGCTGTAGTAAAGAGGGGCCTGAAGTAAATTTTTGCTAGAGGACCCTGAATATAAAGTTACACCACTGGTGGTCACAATTCTTAGGACTTAAGGTAATTATAAAAATTTTGGTTAAAAAATAATGTCCAATAATTCAATCGCTATTTCATTATAACGTCATTCCATAGTCCATATCACATCGGACGCGAACCAAAAATACTAAACGTATGCGAAAAACGCGTCATGATTAAATTTACCGCCAAATTATGACGTCAGTGCCGGACCCAATACGTTGATTTGTTGGTTACATTACATAGTAGGGATTGAGCACACCTGTGTAGACAGTTTATCATCCTTGATCCTCGATAGCTGTCATCTGTCAATTAATTGTCGAAAACTTCTCGTTGGTTGACGCTAGTTTAGAAGAATTTCTAGAATATTTTGTGATCCTCCTTTAAAAATCAAAAATATACAAACATGGTACGTATTTAACATAAATCTTTAAATTCTAATAAATCTATAATTCGTCACATAATATTTGAATATTATTTGTATTTGCTAACAGAGTTGCTCAAAAAACCAGGTGTGTCGCATTGACTAATCCACCGGTTCCACCACGTGCCAATGTCTTTTGTTGAATAATGAAATAATTCTAATTTTTTCTTTTAATTTAAGGTGTCTCTAAACCCTGTACGAGTATTAAAACATGATGCTGAAGAAGAAAAAGCTGAAATAGCTCGTTTATCAAGTTTTGTTGGTGCTATTGCTATTGGTGATTTAGTCAAAAGTACATTAGGTCCAAAAGGTATGGACAAGATTTTAATATCAAGCGGACGAAATATTGGACAAGTTGAAGTTACAAATGATGGAGCAACAATATTGAAAGCAGTTGGTGTAGATAATCCAGCTGCTAAAATATTAGTTGATATGTCGAAGGTGCAAGATGATGAAGTTGGTGATGGTACCACTTCAGTTACAGTTTTAGGTAAATTGTTTGAATTTGTGTTTTTTTTTTAATGTTTTATTGTTATTGTTTTGCTCTCTCATAGCTGCTGAATTGTTGAAAGAAGCTGAACGATTAGTCGACCAAAAAATTCACCCACAAACTATTATAGCTGGTTGGCGTAAAGCTGTCGATGTTGGACGTAAAGCTTTATTAGATGCTTCAGCTGATAATAGTGCAAATTTCGAGAAATTCCGTGAAGATTTAATGAATATTGCACGTACAACATTAAGTTCAAAGATTTTATCACAACACAAAGAACACTTCTCTAAATTAGCTGTTGATGCTGTTGTACGTTTAAAAGGTTCTGGTGATTTACAAGCCATTCAAATAATTAAAAAAAGTGGTGGTACTTTAGAAGAATCATTTTTGGATGAAGGTTTCTTGTTGGATAAAAAACCCGGTGTACATCAACCGAAACGTGTTGAAAATGCGAAAATTCTAATTGCAAATACACCAATGGATACCGATAAAATCAAAGTGTTCGGTTCACATATTAAAGTTGATTCAATGGCAAAGATTGCTGAATTGGAATTAGCTGAAAAGGAAAAGATGAAAGATAAAGTCAATAAAATCCTTAAACACAATCCGAATGTTTTCGTTAATCGACAATTAATTTATAATTATCCGGAACAATTATTTGCCGATGCTGGTATTATGGCAATTGAACATGCTGATTTTGATGGTATTGAACGTTTGGCACTTGTAACTGGTGGTGAAATTGTTTCAACATTTGATAATCCGGAATTAGTTAAATTGGGAACATGCGATTTAATCGAACAAATTATGATTGGTGAAGATATTTTGTTACGTTTTAGTGGTGTTGCTTTAGGTGAAGCTTGTACAATTATAATACGTGGAGCTACACAACAAATTATCGATGAAGCTGAGAGATCTTTACATGATGCTCTATGTGTTCTAGCAGCTACTGTTAAAGAGAGCCGTATTGTTTATGGTGGTGGTTGTAGTGAAACTTTAATGGCTGTTGCTATCAATAAAGCAGCTGCTACAACACCCGGTAAAGAAGCTGTAGCTATGGAGGCGTTTGCTAGAGCTTTATTACAATTACCAACTATAATAGCTGATAATGCTGGTTATGATTCAGCTCAATTAATTAGTGAATTGAAAGCTGCACATAATGCTGGTAAAATTACAACTGGTTTAAATATGGATATTGGTGAAATTGGTGATATGAGAACATTGGGTATTACTGAATCTTTTGTTGTTAAACGTCAAGTATTATTATCAGCAGCTGAAGCGGCTGAAATGATTCTAAGAGTTGATAATATTATAAAATCAGCACCACGGCGAAGAGTTGAAGATAGAGGACACTGTTAATTGTGTTTCCCCGTTTGGTTTGCTTCTTGTATTAATATTAGTAATAATTATTTTTTTCAATTTTTAGATACCTAATTTATCTAAAGGTTCATATAAATTTGTACTCACTAATAACAACAATAATAATAATAATTTGATTTTCTCAAGATGTATCCTTCCTATTTTTGAAAGCAAGCCTTGATTCAATATTTTGTAAAAAATTAACAATTACCAATAATACTGATATTTATTACCAAAGCAAAAATATCAATTTGGGTAATTACGATTGATAAAAGTGATTATTTACATAAACTGTAGATGCTGTAATTTTGATAATTCTCGAATCTTCTTTAAAATAATTGTTACTTCGGCTGTATGATGCATCATTATTGTGTAAGTCGTCTTTATCACCTGTTGATATACTAGCAGTAATTCCCTTAAATTGTAATCGGATATTTTGTGGATTATTCATTTCAGACGTTACATCATTCTCTGCAATTGTTTCTGTAGTTGCAGTTTGTACAGATGAAACAATACATTCTTCTCGACTTTCATTCTTTTGTGGTTTTTTTCTTTTATTACATAGGGGTGCTGGACTAGTTTTTGTTCTTTTATTATTATTATTATTTTCTGATGACTTATTGTTAGTTTTATTCAAAAATGTAACTATAGGTGAACTTGTTCGTCCATTGTATCTGATTGGTTCAACAAATACATTATAATCGTTTTTAGTTTCCTCTACATCAGTTTTGTGGATGTTTTCATTTTGGCGTTGTAGTTGTTGTCGAGATTGCGCCGATAACTCATTATTAGTTAGTAGTTCTCGTTTATTATCAGTTTGTGTTGCCATATTCTTGCGTTTAATAGTTGTTTTCATTTTATTTTTTCCCATTCCCATAAACAAATAGCTTTTTCACAATGTACTGGAATTGTTTTCATAAATAACTTGACAGTTATTTTGATCATGAAACTGACTGTGAAACATGAAAGTGAATCGCAACCTACTAAATGCATAAAATACTCCAAATGAAAACGAGGAAATATGAACAAAATGTGTGTATTAACAGAGAACAGCTTGTGATAACTTTGCTCTGATGCTTACACATAGCTATCTGGGTAATACAGTTGAAAATATGAGTCACTAAATATGACGGTGCCTCTCACAATCATTATCGTACCATGATCGTATTTACCCTTCTCGAGGCATGGGGCCTTATTAAGTTGCGGGGCCCTCAACCAGAGTTAAAAATTGAAGTGTTGCTAAAAGCAATAATACTTTGTTTTTCAACTGTCCCGATTTTCCCCGGACTGCACCGGTTTAAACGCCAAAAGTTCCGCGTCCCGGAATCATGCCCGGTTTCGGCAATGAGACAATCAATGGAATTCAAACGAAAATCCACATCATCTTCTTCCCCACCCAGCTGTATCGCGTAGTGGTGTCGCTAGGCCACTAGGGCTTTTGCCAGCTGGAGCGGACTGAAACATAGCTATCTTGACACCCTATCAGGAAATCATCGACCAGAAAAAAGTGGCGTGCCGATACCCTAGCAATAAAATTATGTGGGGGCGCCTTGTGAAGAAGAAAAAGCTTCATAAGGAAACATTGCCTTCGATCGCCGGCGGTTGATTTGTGGAAGACTTCGCCGACAACATTTAGCTCGCCGACATACGTGTGAAGACCTACATTTGATTACATAGCATCCGGCGACGGTGGCGGTTTCGCCGGTGTGTATGAAAACAGCCTAAATCTGTATAATACTGGTATGCTTGTATTTATACAAAGATTTGATAAGATACGAGATAAGAATTACACACGTTTTATTATTTCACTCTTCATAATTATGATAAATGTAAAGACTATTTTATTTCTTGCATTATATTTTATAATATTCAATATTATTACATGGGTACAACCTGAAAATTGTGATCGATGTAAATCAAGATCTTTTATTACAAAAAATGTTGAAGGTAGGAAGGAATGTATTTGTAATGATGATTATTTTTGTAATTCAAAGAATAATACATGTTTGAAATGTGGAAACTGTTACGATTTTTGGAAATCATTAACGAATTCAACAGAAGGTAATAAGAATTTAAAATTTCTTCCAACAATTATTAATAACAAGTACGAATTTCAGCTGATATTTCTAAATTTATTAACACAATAATTAATAATTACGATGTAGATATTAATGAATTAGAAAGTGTTTTACAAATAATCTTTGATAAAATCCATCAATCTGATAATACTGTTATCAATATAACTGCATCAATTAATGCAGTTGATAGTTACATCAATAAAATCAACATTGAAGTGCAAGATATTAAAACCAAAATAGTCGAAATTGAAGGAATTCTAAAGCTTGTCGATCAGAATTCTTTAAATCCAAATTTATTTCTTGAATTAATGAAACAGTTAAAAAAGGAAATAATCGAGGTTTCCAATAGAATACATGTAACAAAATTTCGAAATTAGTAAACGAAAATTTGGTAATTTTTTCGAATTTTATTTAGGCCATCAATATGGATCTAGGATGGAATAATCAATTTGAAGTTTTTCAAACTAATCTAGAGAATATCCAGCAATTTGTTAAACAATATAAAGAACTTCCATCCATTAATAATAATACGTTAGGTTTAACTATCAGTCTTGAAGAAGAATTAAAATATTTAGAAACCATCTTTACAAAAGTGAGTACCTTAAATCAAGTTTTAATAATGGACCATGTGCACCCTTCACTCAAATGGTGGGAAATCGAGCAATTTTTCCCACCAGACGATTCTGGTTTTGAACCATTTGAATTGATAGGGCGCTTCGACCTCTAACATATAGAGGGTACTAGTTGTACTACGTTGACAATGCTCAAAAATAGGTAGTGCCATCTATATGTTAGAGGTATAAGCGCTCTATCAATTCAAATGGTTCAAAACCAGAATCGTCTGGTAGAAAAACTGACACAATTTCCCACTAATTGTGTGGCCCATTATGGCCAATTAATGAATAATTGAATATTTTAGTATTCTAATGGTGATGACTATGTTTCTAATCTTGACAATCATAAAGAAATCATGAAAACTATTGATAATGATGTGGAAAAATTGAAAACTCTTGTTATCGATTTAATTAATCATCTTCTCGGTATTTATCAGTACGTTAATGATGTCGAAGAATTAATACAACAAGCTGATACTATCAAGTAAAATTATAATCAAACTTGGGTTTTATGATAACAAAATTTGTTGATGTTTTTATTTGCAGGAAATCTGCAGAAAATCTAGGAATTCAATTGGAACAATTTTTTAATTACGAAGAGAAGTTTTTAAAATTTATAGAATTATTGAAAAGAGTATGTTATTATTATTACTCAGAGCTGGACAAAAAACTTTTGAGAAGTATTTAAATACTTTGAAAGTATTTAAAATACTGAATTATTTGAATGTATTTTGTTTATATTGTTATAAATAAACAATTCTGAACGGGCCTGAAACATACTCGGTTGCGTACGCACGTGTATGTTTGGTTGCCTGAATCAGTTTGGCGGGAATTTTAAATTATTATGTGCAATTGCAGAAGAGTATTTAAAATCTCAAATACTGCCCAGCTCTGTTATCACCATTCTTTTTAAATTTATCAATATTTATAGACAGTTTTGATTGTAGGAAAAGTATTATTTGGAGAAAATTCAAAAACAACAAGAAAATCTAACGAAAATCGAAACAAACATAAAACAATACAATTCAAAAATTAACGAATTTCAAATTCTCTTAAATAAAACCGACTATGAATTAACAATAAATGATAAGAAAATAATGAATGAATATCAGAAATATTTAGATAAATCCATGATAATAGAAAACGAATCAAATAAATTCAAAACAATGAAACGTGGTCTTAATAAATTATTGATGGATCTTTTAATACAAGACGAAGAAATTAAACAACTCGATGAAATTAAAAGTATTGATGATTTACAAATCGAAATTGATGAATTGGATAAAAACCTTCAGGAGTATATTGATGAAATCCTAAAATATTGCCGAATGCAGGATAGGAATAAATTGAAATGAAATCAATTTTTGTTATTTCTTATTTCTTTTCCTATATTTTTAATATGTGGTAGTTTGATGAAAGATCACACACTAACATACATACTTTAAAAGCAAAAATACACAAATATATCACAAAACTAGAAAGAAAGAAAGAAAATCCACAAATGTTAGCAATAATAATAAGTGTAAATATGTACAATACTTATATAAAGTAATATCAATATCAAAAAAAACACACATTTCTACAATTATTCATGGCACCAAATAAAAACTGGACATTACATGTTATATAATAATAAATAATAGATGTATATATAAACATAAAACCTTTGAAAGAAAACGTATAAATAAAAAAATTATTCATATATGTATGTGTAATATATGTATACCTATATATATATATATATTAAAATAAAAAAACAACATCACAGTGTATACAGAAATGTGCGAAAACTGATTATAAAAATATACCACATCGCTAATTGAAAAACGAAAAGAGAAAAAACATCCAGATCTTTGATTTTTCTGATATGTAAATACTCTTATTAGTAGATTTTTACATTGTTTTTTTTTCAAAAATAACAGCAATGTGGCTTTTTTAAAGCTTTATTGTACGTGCCAGCACATTTCTGATAAAATAATAATGATAGTAATAATAATAATATTATTATTATTGATAATAATAGACACGCACACACCTATAAATATGTATTTATATCAAATTGTTTAACCTACAGTTGAATTGAGCTAAAGTGAATATAATATGTATACCGGTATATTCAGATAAAAGTGTGGTCTTAAACGACACGAAAGCAAAAGAAATATGACTCCACTCCTATCATTTATCATTGCTATCGTTTGCCAGATAACGCAGGTACTAATATGTACCCCACTACTAGTCACAAGTAGTTTTTATCTTACTTCAATTCATGTATCAGAGATTGCTAATATCTGGCATTTCTTTTGGTCTCGTGCTCCTCAAGACCACACTTTTATCTGAATATAGCGGTATATATATATGACAAAATACAACTCATTAGTTTTGTTGCAAATTGTTTTAAATTAATAAACTGCCAAACACTTGACTGGAAACACAAAAACGTTGATAAAGCAGTCTAATATAATTAGCTGTCCTAAGAAAAAAGTATATAAACTAGCTTAAATTTAATTAGGCCTTCTAATAGTTAACTTTTTTCCCATTTTTTTGTTTTAAACTAACAAATAATGCTCGCAATTGGTACACATTTAACTATATAACTATTAATATTAATTAATTAATTGATTAATTATCTACTAACATTTATTATGCAATTGCAATATAGATGGAAGAAGTGCTAAAACATCATTAATTATCATATATCGTTGAATTTTTATTTTATAATAATATGTTGTTCTCAGTCCATCATTCATTTGCAAATCTTCTTCAAAATATATTTGTTTTAAAAAATATAATTCCATCGACCAATCTTATTTTTTTAATGTGTACACTGTTCGTTTATAGTTTTCTTTTTTTTTGGGGGGGGGGGCGGCGGAAGTATACTAACAATAAGAAAAGCTCAGTCTTTTTTACAAAGTGTGATAAGAATTACTAGTAATATTTTATTATTTTCAAAACAACTCATTTTTTCTGCCTACCATCATTGGACAAACCACTAGAGTGACCAACTGTCTCGATTTTCCCGGAACTGTCCGGGACGCAATGAATTCCGGTTTGATGGGCGGATCGTTAGTTTGATGGACCGATAGCAGTATTTGTTATAATATAGATTCAATACAGCCGCCGAATCGCTAGTCAAAATGAATTTCACATTTAACTGAATTAAAAGAAAATTGTAGGGTTGTACGTCCTGAGGAAGCCACCAATAAAGAGGCGAAACGTCGGCTTAAACAGTAGCGGTTGATTTGTTATCCTTTTAACCCATAAACAAAAAAACCTTATAACTATTATTATACGATTTTTAGTTATTTAGCTTTTGCGCACCAAAAAATTATTGACAAAAAAGCAAACTGGTAAGGACTAGAACCCCCACGCCCTGGTGTCCCGGGTTGACTCCTGAAAAAGTTGGTCACCCTACAAACCACCAAGTCATGGATTGTTTAATGAAATGAACGTTTTAAATGCAAAAAAATTCGTTGCTTAAAAGTTCATTGTTTTAATTAAGAATAATTACTTCTAAAAAATTTCAATATAGAATTAGATAATTTAGGTCTTTTTTTAAAGAAAATATTATTGATTTATCAAATGTACCGTCCGTCATGACCAATATTTAATAAATTATGGTAAAAATACTGACATATAGTAGTTTAAAATTTACTAATTGCGCTAAAAAATGTTTTTTTTTTGTATTGCTATATTAATTAAATATGGGAACTAATTTAGTTTTAAGTAGCTTTCTTACAACCTCGTGGTTTTATCGATTCAGATAGTTGCCACATTGCATCTTCACCAATGAAATCATCAAAATTTTGGAAAAACTGGATAATACGTTCGTTCTTCTTAAACGTATAGGTCCTAAAAGAAAACAATTTGAATTATTTCAATAAACAGTTAGAGACAAAATAATCCATGGGATTCTAAAGAACGTCTTCGTCTCCGTCTTCGTCATCGTTACAATTACTTTTTTGGCAATTCTTTTGAGCAATAGTAGATAAGCATAGAGGATAGAAATAGAAGTATGCGGTTAAAACGCGGTTAACAAGAGGCGAAATACTACAAAAAATCCTTGTGGACGGAGCCAGCACGGCCGTAAAAAGGTCCATCAGAATCCGTACGGACGTCCATCACCAAAAAGTCATCAAGCCAAGATGACATTGGAGATGACGAAGACGGAGACGGAGACGAAGACGTTCTTTAGAATTCCTCGGAATATTAATTTACCCTTTTTTGAATTTTTTCATATTTTCAACAATATTAAACTGCTGCCAGCGTTTTGAGAAATTTATTGTACCATCCGATAATAAATTACTATTACCAATATGAACAAATGTTAAGTCTTGCAAAACTAAACCACTACAATAAAAAAAATTATGCATTATTGTTGAATAAATAAAGAAAATATAAAATAGTTACATATATGGTATACAGGGTGGTTGTGTTTCAGCTAATGCTTGTCGATAAGCTCGAAAACTTGACGAACTATCAATTAAAGCACAATATTCTTTTAAACCTTCCTGTACATGTTTTTGCCATTCCAATCGACGTATTGGTGCTGAATCTAATGCCGATAATAAGGCTAAATATGAATTGAAATTATTAATTTTCCGTAAATGTTTCATAATTTTGATGAATTTCAAAAAATATTTCTCACGAATATCTTTCATTTCGGCAGTTAAAATTTTCGTCCGTGCCCTAAAATGATTTTGTAATTTAAATTATTAATTAAATAGATATATACAGTGTTATTTATAAAATTTATGGTCAAAGTATGCCATGACAAAACGTATGTCCGTACGTGCGTGATAGTTCAGCTGCTTACTACAGTAACGCCATCTAGAATTTAATCTGACAAGTGAAAAGCAGTTTGTGACGTTATTCAAAATCAACGCTAACTTGACCCGTAAATTCTATAGATTACACTATAGTGGTTTTATAATTTACCAATAGGACATTTTGTTAAAATGTTCAGTAAATCGAGTTAAATTCGGACTACGCTCTTCATTTTGTTCTTGTGCCCAAATTAATACTTCTGGTATTTCAATTTTCATAAATAATTCAGCATCAAGTAATGTCATCTGTTCAGCTATTTGTTCCGATTTAAAATCTAATAATGTGAAATTTCTTGCACTTAATGATAGACTAGTTACAATATTGGTATATTTCAGACTCATCTGTTTTGCTTCATGTCGTTCTAAATGTTTTACACGTAATGCTTTTGCTAATGTTAATTCACCACATGAGATTAATTGTTGTACGAAATTCATAAGTTTACATTGGAGTTGTTCATCTAAATCGGAAGCCCTACAAAAAAATATATCAAAGTTAATGAAAAAACATTATAGGACCTTTTTATTAAATATTCATTTACTGACAATCGCTAACGTTTCGCCCCTATGTTTGGGGGCTTCTTCCGAGGTTAGTCATATTTGACTGAGTCATTATATGATTAAGCTCTGAAGAAGCCCCCAAACGTAGCGGCGAAACGTTAGATATAAACCATTCAATCATATATTAAAGTTATTTCTAACAACTATGAAACAATAAAGTTACTTACGTTAAGTCACTAACGACTCGTACAATCAATGCAAACGCTTCCCTTGATCTTGGTTTCTTATCTGGTTGATAATAGAAATGGTTATATCTTCGTATTAGTTTACTTATTAACTCGTATGGAGTTATAAAAGTACGGTAGGTAGTTAAGAATGCCTCTTGATAAATAAAAACTGTAATAAAAAAGAAATATTGTATGAACTTTGGGGTGGGGTCAAGTAAAAATAAATGTTCTGGAGTTAAAGTAGAAAGGTAGTAAATGTTAACATGTAATGATAGATTTCTAATCAGAGATTTTTACAAGTGTTATTGTTTCAGTTTTGTCTGTGGAAAGATTTGATAATGATTAGAGATTGAAAATATATGCAAGTCATTAAATTAAAATAGAATTTAAATTATTTAGACCCCTGTTACATGGCCAAAATAAATTGTAATTTAACCAAGATCACAATTATCTTGGTTCTCAATTTGCCGTGTGACAGCACACAATATTCAATTAATGAGCGGTGAAACTTTATTTAGTAAATTGGCTGTATTTAGCTAAATTATGTCAACTACCCATGCGCGTACGTACACATCATACATATACATGACAATATACAACATTTCTACTCCTTGCGTGTGCGTTAATTGTAATTGTGAAACATCTTGTCGTTAAATCACAATTTACTTTTGCCGTGTGACAGGGGTCTTAAGCTTGCATAGAAATTCACAACTGAATTTATCAAATTTTCGTACATACCATTTTCCTTATCTTCTACAATTTGCATTGTAAAAATTAATGAACATATTAAAATTTTGATAGTATATGATAATTATCTATCTAAATTCCTATTTATATTTATCAATTTAAATGATATTTTGAATTTGATAACTTACCACCATTCTTTGTAGCTTTTGTTGCTTGTATGATAAGTGCATCAATCGGTCCACCTCTAATATCAGGTCCATCTTCATCTGGTTTCTTCATAACTAACCATTGTTCTACACTCAATTCTTCCATTAAATCTATATCACAGGGATTCACTTCACTAATAATTTCAGACTTATCATCAACCGGTTTTGGTGATGAATTTGTTGTGTGTTCCAATAAATCTGGTAGAGCTTTTAAAGGACTTGGTTGTGGTTGTTGTTGTTGCTGTTGCTGTTGTTGTTTATTTTCTGTAATTACTGGTCCAGCAGGTGTTGATGGTGGTGATTGTTTAATTATTTTCGAACGTTGTTTAGGCGGTAAAGCTGGTGGAATTGAATTTGATGATATTAAATTTGGCGAACGTGCCGGTGATGGTACTCTATAATTGATTAAATTAAAACAATAAAATTGTCTATTTTAAAATACAGTTAACTATTTTAAAATATTTACCTTTGATCGGTGGTATTGGAATGTGAAGGTAAATTTAGCATTTGAACAGTATGTGATGATGATGATGAGGAATTATGTGAAATATGACTGAATGAACAGGATTGTGTTGTTGGAAGGCTAATTGTTGAAGTCTGTGGTGGTGTCCATTGGGCTTGAACCATATGAACGGAATGTCTCATAAATTCTTGTTCATTTGTATGAGAACAATTACCGAACATCTCCATGTAAGCCATTACTAAAATAAATTTTCAATTAAAATAAACATAACATATAGTAATTTTCACTAAAATTTTATCAAACTGGTAATGTTTATTAATAATTAAAAACCAGATTCCAAAAGAACACAATTAAAGCTAAGATAACACACTTTAAACATTGATAAAAACTGCAAATTGACGTCATTCAAAAAAACTCTCAATCGAGAAAGAAACAATGTTAGAATATTTGTGAAACAATAGGTAGCAGCAACATGCATGAAGAAGATATAACTGGAATTGACGAAAACTAACAGAAGATTGTTTTAATTAGTGTGGATTTAATAATATGTTTTGTTATGAAACTGTTTTTCTTGTTGTTCAATAATAATAATAATTATTATTTCTAGTAACATGTTTCCGTTCCACGCCGTTTCCTCCAAAAATTTGTAATTGTCGCATTGTGAAAGTTGTAACAGTAGTAATTTGTGTAACTTTATATAAATCAATTATGATATATTTTACAAAAAGAAGTAAAGATAGAGAGATACTTGCAATGAAATGAAAGTAAAAAAAAAACACAGACACAACAATTAAAACACACAAAAATTTGTGTCGTCTAGATTGATTTTGTAATTGTTCTGCTATGAGAAAACAATGTGTACGCCTTTAAGGTACTATTATTATTATAAATATGAAAGCAAAAAACTGTTTTACTAGCGGCTCACTTACCAGAGTAAGCCACAGATTGGAACACTATGAACAAATTCAATTGCATTAAAAATAACACAACATTTTAAATAATCAATTCCTATTGATTTTTTTTTAAATTTTTTTCCCAACAACTATCCTATTACTAAACTACAACAACTAATATAACATTCGCTAATTTAATATAAAAAAATAAATAAATAAACAATTATATACTCCTATTAGAAATGACAGAAGCAAAATAAAAAACTTACTGTGTTTTTTCTTTGGCGGTAAAGGTGGTGGTTTAGTATTATCTGGTCCTATTGCACTAGAAATACTTGTACTACTCGCCAAACTTTGATGAGATTGATGCATTTGACAAGTTACCAATAATTCGCCTCCTGAAAAATACCAACCACTTCAGTTAAAAGCTTCAAACTTTGTAAGATAAATCAAAGAGTTGATCTTTAGATGTTGTTAAACTTTTACGGTTATATTGTTGTCCGAAGCAGAATTATAGAGCGGTCAAAATAGCCTAAGTTGATTCGTGTAAACAGTGTACAGCACTTTATTTCGCTTGCGCCAATGGTGCACTGCTGTGCACTGTAATATGAATATTAAACCTTTGCCGCTCCTATTTAAAGTCCCGCCGGTAGGACTAGACGGACGCGTTTTTTAAATGGGCATGTAGCGTTGTAGAGCGTTTAGCCAGGCAGGGGACATTTACATTTCAAGCGTTTTAGAATGTTAGGGCCGGCAGAGGCTTAAATCAATTTTATGGTTGATAATTGTGTATTACCTAAATTATTATCAGGTACATTATCATAAGGTGACGGTTGTCGGTCTGGTTTCGTTCTTGTTTTTTGTGGAATTGCCGGTGGTGTTATATCCGTTAAATTGGCCAAATCAATTTCATCTTTAGATACATTAACAATTGTTGATATTAATGAACTACTACTACTACTACTACTTGTTTTCTGATTGAAATTTTTCATCATCATCATCATTTGACCACCACTACTATCATCAGTTTTTTGTTGTAAATTCTGCATAACATTTTCTTGTTTTGAACTTTCTTGTTGTTTTGAATAATGTTGTGTTGTTGTAGTACCCCATTGTGAACTAATTGAACTCTGTTGTGAACTACGTTTAGAATAACTTGATGATCGATAGGATTGTGATGACAATATACCAGAATCTGTATTTGATAAACGATGGTAATCATTAGTTGTTATATGATCTCCTCCTATATTATGACTTGATATGTTTGAATTGAATGATGAATCTTCCCAAGATATATGCGAACTATTAGCTCCTAAAATTATAAATTTTTGTAAATATTTTTAATTACAATTAAATCAAAACTAACCAAATATATCCGATGTACAATTCTCAAATTGGTTGTCTTCTTCAAATCCTGGATCCATTAAAGCTCGAATCTCTTCATCACCCTTTGAATGATTCAACATTGAATCTGTACTGTCAGCACTAACCGATAGAAGCGACAAAGAACCTTCTGGTGATTTTGATCGAATTGATACCCTAAAATTAATTATTATAATGTGACACTGATTTAGAATATCATGTAATTACCTTTCTAGACTAGAAGCAATTGGTGAATTATCCGTACTATAACAACCATCTGTTATCGGATGCATTCTATAGTTTTTCTTTTTCGGTGGTAATGGTGGCGGAGTTATACAACTACTTGGATCCGAATGGTTTATACTAAAGAAGACACTGAAAGTTGGTTTAAAGACTCTACGTAACAACATTTAAAGACATGCACATTCGACTAAACAACAAATAAACAATCATCTTACCCATCTGGAAGTGGAGGTTTAGGTGGTGGACTTGGATCTCTTAAAATCGATTCAGAACTATGACTACCACGTACTACTGATGGCGTACAAGAGGTTTGTTCTAAAATTTGACGTTCTCTTGGTGTTAATGGTATGTCGGGTAATGAATTTCGTTGTGCTGGCATTTCTAAACTGGTGTTATTACCATATGATGATCTTGGTGTTGTTTTATACGTTAATTGTTGATGGGCTATTTTTTCTTGAGCTAATTTGATTAAATCCTGTACAGCATCTTCAACTTGAGCTACAATCTCATTAACATTTTCTTTATCTAATTCGGCACTTTTATCATCAATCAAAGCATCATCGCACAATTTAATTAAACGAGCCACACTTTGATACATATGATTAGTAGCCGACAATATAGTACTACTTGAATCAGCTGATACTGATGATTTTACAGCTAAATTAATCATCCATACCGTATCCAATACGATAGTACCATTGCCTGGTAACATTTCCAATTTCTGTTTGGATACAACATCCCGAAAATGTTTCAAGGCCACTTGTGTCTGTTTCCATAAATCATCCAATTCCTCCGATGGTCCTTTATTACATCTAGGATAAGTCGTTGTATTATTATGTTGTTCAACTACTATATCGGTCGTTTTTGGTGAACGTCCTTTTGGACTATTGGAACGACCCATATTTGCCGGTCCAGCCGGACTACGGATTTGTGATATTTTTCCCAAGAAATCGTCTTTAAATGAACGTGCTCGTCGTGCCAGTTTCGTACCTTTAAATGATGGCTTATGACCACCAGGACCTGGGCCAGCAAGAGGCGAAGTTGTTGGACTTTCGCTGTCTATAAAACAGAAATTTAAAACAAATAATTAACAATAATATGCAAAATTGATAGTATGTTGTACATTTATTAGTAGTTCAAGACTTGACGAATTTGTAACGTTTATGGCTAAGTGGATGCGTAAAATCAAACAGAACCTCATTCACCATCTAAATATTTACTTTAGTTTAGATCACATATGTACATTCTTATCATAACTCGAATACATATCATACAGTTCTAGGTTTTATTGGATCACCTGAATGTCAGATTTATTATATTGATGTGTAGTAAAACAAGCACCATTATCATTAATCAAAAAAAATGATACCTTAATTGTTGTACGTATAGTAGAAACAAAATTGGAACAAGATAAACTTCTCCCGGCACTATAGTTATTCTATTTGTTGTAACCACGTAAATCGGACTTGGAACAAGTCATTAAACCACAATTACTCAAGTGATATTGCGAAAATGGCGCCATTACTACCAAATAAGATTAACAAGCAATGCGTCTGGTAAATTCATTAAATACATACAATATATTTTTTATTGGCACCATTCAAATAAATTAAGTCTTTCTTTTTTCGCTCTCTTTAGAAAAGCCCGTCCAATACCTCAATATATACCGGTATATTCAAATGAAAGTGTGGTCGGGTGCAGCGCGGGAGCAAAAGAAATGACGGCTATTAGCAATCTTTCACGCGATAACCAATAAGACGATTATCTCTACTTTGTGCTTTTATCTTGCTTCGATTCATGTATCAAAGATGGCTAATGTCTATCATTTCTTTTGCTCTTATGATCCTCAGGACCACACTTTTATTTGAATATAGCGATATGTATGTACATAAAATTAATGGTGTAATATTTACATTATCCCCATTTACATACAATACATTCAATGTAAAAGATGCGATATGTTGTTGCTATTAATACTATGAAAGGATAAGGATGTCCGACCATATTCAGTGTTGATAAACTCACCAATATGACGTCGATGTGTGTCATATTAAATGTGTGATTAATCGACCATGATCGAGACGACACCATCATAATTGGGTGCCTTACCGATTTAGGAAGAATAATTAGATAGATAAACTTTTGTTTTGCTTTAAAAAGACATACAATTCAATATTTATACATACTTTTAATTACTTTTAATTATTAAACGATAGTGTTTTTAATTATTTTACCTTAAAAATAGATTATAATGCGGCAATATTTTACCTTTAATTTAGAAAAAAGTAGACAGCGTAATTACTGGTTGTAAATCAGTAATGTAATAAATTGATGTAATGTACGCAAGTATGTACAATACAATAACGTTTTGTTAAAAATTAATAATCGACACAAATATCGAGTAATTCATTCTAAAACACACACAAATAATGACTAAAAATGAACATTTATCATAACGAGTCAAATAAACACACAAAAATCAAGTTCATGGGTGCGACTTGAAGGATAATAAATACACGCAACGCACATAGAACATTCATACACATACATACTATATCTAAAATAATAATAATAATGAAAGAGAAGACAAAATAAAACAATAATACACGTTTCATTGACTTTAAGACCAAAAATTTCTTTAATAAAAAATATAAAAAAAATATGTAAATATGCTTACAGTAAACTTTATTGTATAAAGACGGAGAGTAGTGACTTGACTTAAGTATCAATCAGAGACGTAGCAAACAACACGAAAGACTGGCGACCAACTAGGAAAAGTTATTTACAGAGAGACAAACACACACGAGACGACGACGAATACAATAATAAATAATGTGTTCAGCAGGGAAAAAAACACAACCTACCCCACTCTGTGACGGTGGTGCTCCTTGTGGATTTCTGTTTCACACAATTGAACTATAATGTAGAAAGAAAAAAATTTCCAAAAATTAATCTCCAGTAATTCTATTATCTATATTGGTAGGTATACTTCTAATTTTAAGATAAAATCTACCTCTACGTACCTATAGATATCTCAACTTTTATAAATATAAATGAATGAGGCTGATAGAACTACATATATGTAATTAAAATTGAAACGAAAAATGTGGACAATTAAAATATCTCTTTATATTTCTAAATTGGGCTGATGACTACCATTCTCATGCAATGAGATCATTAATATTTTTTTCGCTTCACCAAAATGTATGAAATTATTATCATATAAAGCAAAAAAGATACAATACAAGGTAACATTATCACGCAATTAATATGTTTCTCATAGAATTTATCCAAGGAAATAGGAATATATTTTTTGAACATCGATTTATTATATACAGTGGAACTCGGTTATAACAGCATCGGATATAACGTCAAAACTAAGCCAGTTCCAACTTATTGTTAATGCCATTGAATGTACTGAAAACCCCGCTTTAACATCATCACAGCCTCGGATATAAAGTCACTATTTTCTGGGTTTCCTGAGTGACGTTACAACCAAGTTCGACCATATTATAGAAGTGAAACTTTGGACATTTTTTGGCACTAATTAAAGTGTTTTTCCACAGTATAATCGACCGGCAATTGGAAGATGTGGTGTTCGAATCCTGTTCGAGGCACGGACTTTTTCAGCTTTACGGTGGTTCCAAAAAATTACTAAAGTAACAGATTATTCCTATTTGAATCAGTCAATATAATTACTTACAATCACAATCACAATTATTCCACTCCAATATTTTTATGAAAATTGTTTGAAAAATACAGTAATTTATAAATCCGCAAGTATCTCAATCACACAACTAAATAATGTTTATTTTCACATCAATCGTAAAAACAATTTACCTTGATAAAACAACCTTGCAAGTGAATAATTCAAATGCAACTAAAAACAATTATTGCAATCCATCAGAGCGTGATATAGTTGATGTGTGTAAATAAAATTAAAAAAAAATATTTTACAAGATTTCTAGAGATATTAATAAAAGTTAATAAATTAAAAATTAATGATAAAATTTGTGATCTAAAAACAGAAAAAATAATGGAATGTTTCCAAATATTGAAAAATCCCCATGACCAAAGTGTTGACAAAATCTTTTCAAGATCAATACTATACCACTTCCGATTATCTAGTTTTATAATTAGGATTAGTGTTGCCGCGAGAAACGAGAATAACGAGACGAGACGAGATGGATGATGATCAGATTTTGAGGGCTCGAGACGAGACGAGAAAAGGATTTTTAATCTTTATAGAATGACAAG
>JAZBHA010000959.1:0-35631 GCA_037464855.1 Iselma pallidipennis | reverse complement strand
TTAACATTGATTTCCCTATACCCCCTAAAATTGTAGGAACAGCCTTAAACCACACTGGTGTATGAGTCTTCAATGCAATCTTCTATAAAATCAAATATTTTGACGCACTCATTGTTATCATCGGAGTTTCTGGTATCCTTAGAATGCATTACACATGAATTTGCATTAACATTACCACTGAGTAGAATATTTCCAAGAGAGACACTGGACTTAAAATCTGCCGGTAGGTAGAAGACCTTGTTTCAATATAAAGACACAGACAAAACGCAGCTTACTTTTGATTCTATTTTGCAAAAAATAGAAAAATTAGCCAACAAACTTAACACAAACATTACTGTACCAAGAATTACAAAAAAAAAACAAACAAATCGAGACAATTACTCATCGAGTACACCAGAAAAATACTACAGAAAGAGTATATTTATTCCAATGTTGGATTTTATGTTGAGCGATTTGGAGGCTCGTTTTCCAACAAACACTCTCAATGCATTTGGATTAACTTTTTTATTGCCTCAAACTTTAGTTTCGATGAATAGTAACGATCGGCAAACTTCTACTAAAACATTGTGGAAGAAATATAAAAACATTTTAGTTAGAATTCAAGACATAAATTCATTGCAAATTTTTGAGGCAGAAATGGCATGCTAAATGTCTACGCTTATTAAAATCAAAAGAGGTAGATTGTACCAACCCCTTAAAAGTATATTCTCTCTGTGATCGCGATGCATTTAAAAATTGTAGTACGCTTTTACAAATATTGGTAACATTACCTGCAAGCGTTGCTAGCGCAGAGCGCAGCTTTTCAGCTCTTAGGAGACTCAAAACATGACTACGAAACAGAATGGGTGAAGAAAGACTTCTTGGACTGGCTTTAATGCATGTTCATAGAGATAATAATATTAATATTGAAAATGTCATTGACAGGTTTGCAGAAGAACTGAATTTGTTATCCAGTAATGCTTTATGTAAAGTTTGTTTTTGTTCTTTATGTCCTAACACTTTAAAACAAAAATATGTAAATAATTTATGGATGTCGTATTAAATCTTGCGTCCGCGTAAAAAAAAACAATGTTTTGATCCGCCACTGCCGTGACGAGACCGTTTTTGTTCAGTGAGAAATTTCAATTTCAACTTATAAAATCTGATTGCTTATTCCTATTATATATGTATCTATATCAGACAGCAGCTTCTTCTTCAAACAGTGGTACCTACTATATTTTCCTAAATTAAGAAAAATGAGTAAAAATAGTGATTCTGATACTTCATCGAGGATAGATGAGGCAGCAAATATTGTTTGTTAGTCACTTTTACCATCAAACTCGAAGAAACGGTATGAAGGAACGTGTGATGACTTCAAATTGTGGTGCAGAACAAGGAAGGTGGACAATATCACCGAGAAACTTTATTGGCCTATTTTTTGGAAGGTTTGTTTGTTGTTTGTTGTTTCGTAATTAATATTAGTAAATAATAGGTCTGTTCATACTAGAATCCAAAACTATCAGAAAGCATGCGCAGATAGATTAGTTTGCGCGTTTTTAAACTGATTTGCGCATGCGTCTGACTGTTTCGGACTTTGCTGATAGTTTTCGATTCTAGTTGGAACAGACCTAATAGTTCTCATCTTGGTTTGGTATATAATAGGAGTATTTAATTTTTGAATAAAAATGATTTTTTCGTTTTTTAATTCTATCACTATTACAGCGCTAGGGCTGTGGCAGCTGTGGCAGCACCGTCACAGCGTTTCCGCTGCCAACATAAAATCTAAGTTGGCGACAGATGACACCAACCTATATGCGCATGAACGACGCAGTCACGCTCTCGGTGGCGAAATATCAGCTCGCTCTCTTGCCCTGGAACAATGAAATAGAAGTGAATAGAACGCTCACTATTGTCCAAAAATGATGTAGGTATGAGCGCAAACATGTTGGATATTTGAAATACAATCCAAGCAAAGCTGTAGATCTACAGTTGAAGGTTTGTTTACTGAATAACCTGCTAAATATTGCTGTATATAAATATTTTACAGGAATCTTAAAAACAAAATTATATACAGAGTGTAAGACGAAAAAATTTTTTCGGTTTTTATAATACGATATAATTGTAATACTAATATGTGACTTGTAATAAATATGTAATTATGACTAATTTCAGTACAAGAATTGAAAAAGCGATGGGCATGTTTTCGCAAATCGCTTGACAGAAGAAAAACCAAAAGTGGTCAAAGGGCAACTACAATTAGACCATACAAAAGAAATGTCTTTTTTATTAGCACATTTTGGCGAAAATAGGATTCAAAACAATAGCTTTTCGCAAAATGAAGATTATGTTCCTGAAGTTTCCGAAAGTGAAGAAATTTTTGGTGGAAATTCGTTTCAAAATCAGGAAAGAACACCTTCAGAGACAAGCACATCTCCAACAGAAAGTATAAACGAAGCAAAGATTTTTGGGGGAAATTCACTCCAAACTTAGGAAAGAACACCAGAGTCAAGCACATCTCCAACAGAAAATATAAAAAGTGTTAAGAGAAAATTAACAGCGTCAGAAGTTTTGAAGGAATATTTAGGTACGAAGAAGAGCCGCACTACATCGGATCATTTAAGCAAGTCGTTTGCTGCAATGGGAGAAACTGTATGGACGTTTTCACTAAGCTTGCAAATTGAAGCGAAAACAAAAATGTTAGCGCTTATTTCTGAGTTGGAGGTTAAAAATTTAAACCAAAATCAATCAATCTAAAAATCAAATCTGAACATACGACTTTAATTCATTCATTTTCGTCACAAATCTTCACAAAATTACCCTTATTTTTACGCATAAAAGCAAAGTGGTTCTTACCTTAAAGTTACAGTGGGTCTTTCTTCTGGACTAATAGCTTCTCTCATTGTGGTGTCTCTTTTTTGAATAAGTGGTTTTATTGTTTCCAACAACTCACAAAATTTTTCGTAATTCATACGAAAATATTACACAAATTGTGTGGGATCTTTTCTTAATCGTAGAAACAACGTGTGATATTCACCCTCTATTTTCTTGGGTGTATTGATTTCGTGAACCCAAATTTTTCTTTTTTTCTCTCCTTCTTCTTCTTCCTCTGGAATAGCAGTGGCCATTAATATCCTTTCTTCATCAGAACTGCTGTCTGTACTCATGTTGTAGGTAACTTGCAACATTGAGTTTCTTGTCAACAGTGGATGTTCAGTACATTGATATTTTGTTGGGATCAATAATCACGGTTGCAATGATCAGAATATTTTAGTCACTAATTCAGTTGTTTTGTTGATATAATAAATGAATAAATACTGTACTTGTTAAAATAAAAAAAAAATATTGTTTATAAATAACTACGCTGACCCTCCGTCCTTTATAGTAAAGGACAGTCCTTTACTTGGGAAGCATTGTCCTCTAGATTTATTTAGTTCGTAAAAACGCAATTTTGTCCTTTATTTATATAAATCGTCCTTTACATAATCAATTTTCCCTTACATAATCAATTTTTAGGCTTTTTTGTTTAAATTTTATCCAAGATAATAAAAAAATGCGTTGATGGTTTTAATTAGGAGTATTTAGTATTTATAATAGTTCAACTATAAATACTGCGTTAGATAGCAGAAGTGTAAGTCTATCTGTAGAGTCCCTTTTCTAGGGACTCTATCTATCGGGTTTAGTAATAACTAAATTTCTATAGTTGGCAACGCTAACTTTTGAATTTTGAACGTTGAACGTCAGTTACGTGTTCTGAAGTTAGTATTTGTTATTCAATTTATATTTTTCTTTTTCTTTTGACATAAATAATTATGGCGCCTATAAGAAAGTGCGTGTTTAACGAAAAATTGCAGAAGGAATATCCTTTCATTAAAAAAACGTGTACAAATTATGATGTTAGATGCAACAAATATTTAGCAACTTTTAATATTGCTAATGGTGGAAGATCGGAAATCGAACAACACTTGCACACAACTTAACATAAAGCGGCTGACCAGCGGGCTTCTGGAGGTACGCAGTTTACATCATTCCTTCGTGATTCATCATCCAAAGATCATGAAAAACCTTTAGCATCACAAGAAGCTAGCTGGGGCTACCATTCTGTGGAACACAATCACTCTTTTCGTTTAAGTGACTGTACCTCAGAGTTGATTAAAAAATGTTTTGATGAACATTATTCGTGTGCAAGAACAAAATCCGAAGCCATTATTGTGAAGGTTCTTGCACCACATGCTGTTGATTTAATTAACACTGAATTGTCAACAATAAATTATGTCACCGTTTATTCAGATTGTTCAAGTCATGGAAATATAAAATTATGCACAGTTCTAGTAAGATATTTTTTAGCAACTGAAACTGAAGTGTTAAAGTGTTGTCTATAAAACAATTACCAGGTGAAACTTCCGATATTTTAACAAATGCAATTAAAGAATCTCTTGATAACTTTGAAAGTTTTGATAAACTCGTCGCATTATGTGCAGATAATACAAATTGTAATTTTGGCGGTGCTCAGAGGAGAGGTAAAAATACCTAATGTTTTTCACGAACTTCAACGGCTGTGTAATATCAAATTAATTGGTGTTAATTGTGCTGGCCACATATGCAATAATTGTATTAGTACTGGTGTAGAATATCTTCCTGTGGATATCGATGTTATATACAGTTATACAAGAAAGTATCCGTACGACACTATTTTATGAATAAAAGTGTCGATTTCAACCATGAAACACAGCATATGTATTATTTTTTTTGTGTATTTCAGATAAATTACTGTTCTTCAAGACAATAACGTGTTTTGGTTGCAAAAAAAGGATCAAACATGAATATTTTTGACTAAATTATATAGTAACTAGTGAAAAGTATCACAAAAAAGTATCCGTACGATCACCTTTATGTACTTCTTAGAAATTTGTATTTGCCATTTGTCATTGCATCCTTTGCCTCGTATGCATTAGTCGTATGCATACAGACATAACAAATAGTCAGTCAATACAAATAGTGAAGTAACGGCCGAAATGGGCAAAAAAACGAGTGAATTATCGCATGATATGAGACTTTTAATAGTGAATTTATATTGTGAGGGCAATTCCATGAAAAAAATTGCTGATAGAGTGAAAAAATCGAAATCAACTGTACAATATGTAATTGAGCATTACGGAAAATCCGGTACTGTGAAGAATAACCCACGAAAGGGCCGCCCAAAACTGCTACGTGACCGAGAAGAACGCTATATTTTGAAGCAGGTGAAAATCAATCCGCAAACAAGTGCCCCCAAAATTAATCAAGACCTCCGACTGCAACTAAATGTCGAATGTAGTGATGAGACGATCCGAAATGTGTTAAGAAAAAACAAATATAATGCCCACAGTATCCGCAAAAAGCCCCATATTTCGAAAGCAAATAAAAAAAACGACTAGCATACGCCAAACAGTACATTGGAAAGGGCAACGAGTTCTGGAAAACCGTTATTTTCAGTGATGAAAGTAAATTTAACATTTTTGGTTGCGATGGCAGACAAAAAGTTTGGAGAAAACCTAATAGTGAACTCGAAGTGAAAAATTTAAAAGGGACCGTGAAACATGGAGGTGGAAACGTTATGGTTTGGGGGTGTATGTCAGCGGCGGGAGTAGGAAACTTAGAATTTATCGACACTACAATGACCAGCCCACACTATTTAAAGATTTTACAATCAAATCTCACCCAAAGTGCCATAAAATTAGGCCTCCAGGACTCATTTATATTTATGCACGACAATGACCCAAAACATACAGGGCGAATTGTCAAGGAATGGTTACTGTATAAGGTCAAAGGGACCATAAATCACCCTCCGCAATCACCAGACTTGAATCCTATCGAGCACCTGTGGGACGAATTGAAACGCAGAATAAGAAAACATCCAATAACCAATAAAAATGGCCTCATACAAGCGTTGCGAGCAGAATGGAGTAAAATATCACCCTCCGTGACTTCCAACCTCGTGAATTCTATGGAACGTCGCCTTGCTGCAGTTATTAAGGCTAAAGGGAATCAAACTAAATACTAATTACTTGTTATCATCGTGGCCATTATTATTATTATTACCATTTTCTTTATTCGTACGGATACTTTTTTGTAATACTTTTCACTAGTTAATAGATAATTTAGTCAAAAATATTTATGTTTGATCATTTTTTTGCTAACACAACACGTTATTGCCTTCAATAAAAGTAATTTATCTAAAACACAAACAAAAATTATACATATGCAGTGTTTCATTGTTGTAATCGACACTTTTATTGATAAAATAGTGTCGTACGGATACTTTCTTGTATAACTGTAAGTAAAAATTTATTCTTATTTTTATATTTACACAGTACGAGTCGAAAAATTCAAACAAATTTGTGACGATATAGAAGTGCAATATCAAAGGTTAAAACTAAATGGTTGACTTTATTACCGGCTCTAGAAAGAGTCCTAAATTCGTTTGACCCCCTCAAGCAATTGTTAACAATATCAATCAAAGCACATAGGCCAATCCCACCGCTGCTATCTGTTAACAATATCTACTTGTTAACTAATTAATAATTGAGGTAGTCAATTAAACAACAATTAAAATACACTATTTACTAAAGAAAAGCAACAAAGACGTCTAAACAATTTGCCTGTGTCTTCGAGAATGGTCCCCCTTGAATATGTGTTGTACTAATTCCTCGATATTTCCTAATTACCCGTGACCAGCTCCAGATGTGGCCAATCAGGGGGTGCATTCCACCTGGTAAGACCGAATGTGGTGGAGTGTTGTTTTTACAATACTTCTTAGAGCAAGAGAAATGTCCTACAGTTCTTAAAAGTTTGTTCACCAACCCATTCGCTGAAGCATGGTTGTTATTTGTCCATAGTCAAGCTGCAACTTTTCATAAACATATCTTAAAAATTGAATCACAACATATCTCAATGTGTGAAACATTCACTGTTTTGAAAGAATTAAAAGAGCTGTTATCTCAGCGAAAAATTCAGAAATTTTCAAGCACAAATGTCAAAAGTATTCTTTCAAAATTAGAAAAAGATCATTATGAAAGTACAAATTCGTTTAAAGAATGTGCACAATCATTTTATCAAAATTGATTAGATTGGATTCTATTAAAAGAAATCCCTGATTCTCCATTTAATTTGCTGAATAAGATTCAGTTCGGGAAGAAAGAAATACAGTGGGCAGCAAAAGTATTCATACACCTAAGTAGTTTTGGAAAAAATGTAGATAGACGAGATCTATTAGATTTTTTAATCCAACTGCATTGTTTTTTGGAAAGGAGGGACCCTGAGGATATGCTGAGCATACAAAATTTTGCAATTTAACTTAATACATTTATTTTTTTCAACATAATTGCAGCTTGTATCAAAAGTGTATATAGTTACAATTATGTTAAAAAGAACTAATTGTATTAAGTTACAATGGAAATTTTGTGTACTCAGCATTTCCTCCGCCTGGAGCGCTGCTGGGTGGATTGAGTAGCTCAGGAGCGCTCTTGCCGGTCCCAAGCCCGGATGGAGGAGGAGGGTTGACGAGCCAGACTAGCAATCTACTCGTCGTAAAAACCAACAGTCGCTCATAGAACCACGAATAGCCTCGGAAATGGACTGGACAAAAGTATGACGACTCGGCAACGAACTAGGACTAAGCGATTAAAGAAGAAAAACATTATAAGATTTGGAACGTGGAACATCAAAGCCTGGAACAATAAAGAACAAGAGGTATTACAGGAACTCATAGACAAGAAAATAGACATCTGCAACATTTCGGAACTAAGAAAGAAAGGTAAAGGAACTCAGTCAGTACATAACAATTATACGCTAATATACAGCGGCAAAAACAAAAACGAGAGGGCAAATGCAGGAGTAGGAATGCTCATACACATGAAGTATGTACCACACATCGAAGAAATAGATTATATTAACGAACATATACTAAGAACTAAGTTAAAAACAGACAACAAAAACATACATGTGATAAGCGTGTACGCCCCCGATATCTCAAAATCAAGAGAAGTAAGACGACAGTTCTATGAAGAACTGCAAAATGTTATGGATGTGATACCAACCGACGATTATGTCATAATAATGGGCGATCTTAATGCCCGGGTGGGAGATGATCCGCTGATGGGTGTCAAGCAACGCTTCCATGAGGATGTCATTAATGATAACGGCGATCTGCTGATTGACTTTTGTGCTCGAAATAACCTAAGAATTAACAACACATTTTTTGAACACGACTTCAAATACAAATACACATTCAGAAACGCACAGGGTCAGCAATCTATGATAGACTATGTCATAACGAATAGGCAGTTCACCCCAGCCAATATTTTAGATGTAAGAACATTAAATTCAGGGAATATAGGGAGTGACCACTCTCTATTACTATGCAAGATAAGAATGAACATCCAACTAAAAAGAAATCTAACAACCGAATACAAAGAAAAGTTTAATATAGAATCATTACAGCATGAAAGCACCCAACACCTGTACAAAGAAAGACTTAAGAATCACATCACCAGAACACCTATTACAGATGATGATAACCCAGGGGAAGCCTGGGAGAAAATCAAAAATAACATCTTGAAGGCTGGAGAAGAATCCGTAGGCAAAAGAAAGGTGAAAATGAACACGTTGCACAACAGCAAGAATCCTTGGTACACTCAAGAAGTGAAAGAAATAACAGACAGCAAGAGAAAAGCATTCATACGATTCAAAATGACCAGAGACCCAGAAGATTATAGAACGTATGTAGCAGAGCGAAATGCGGCTAACCAGAAAATTAGACAAATCAAAGAAACATACTGGGAAAAATACACAAAAGATATGGAGCACGACATGTACGGTTCACAAAAGAAAATCTGGAAAATGTTAAGAAATAGAAAACTGGAAGTGAGACCGTAAAAATAAATATCATCAACAATGAAAGATGGGAACAATACTTTAAGGAACTATATAAAGAAGAAGAAAATGCTCTAGTACTTAACGCACCGACGGAAGAAACCAGCGAAAGGGTTGAGATCACGGCGGACGACATTGGAAAAATGATAAAGACTTTAAAAAATAGAAAGGCCCCTGGAATTGATGATATCAGCAATGAGTTTCTGAAGGGTGGCGGGGAGCACCTGCAGAAAGAGCTAACTAGCTTGTTCAATATAATACTGGAAACAGGAAACATACCATCAGAATGGAAAACTAGTATAACCGTCCCAATATTCAAAAAAGGCGAAAAGAACAACCCTGAGAATTACAGAGGAATAACCTTATTAAGCTCGACGCAAAAACTGTTCACAAAGGTGATCTTAGCCAAACTTCAGCTGTATGTTAGCATCAGTGAGGAGCAGCAGGGATTTCGTCAGAATCGTTCGACCACTGATGCAATATTCATTGTCCGGCAACTAGTCGAAAAAGCGATCGAATTTAACGCGCCGGCCTTTCTGTGTTTTGTTGACCTGAAGAAGGCATTCGATCGAATCAGACTGCATGACGTGGTGTCAATACTCCAGGAGAGCGACACCTCTATACAACTAATAAAAATAGTCCAGGACATCTACACGAACACAACAACAAGAATACAGGCAGGGGCGGGGTTGACTAGCGAAATTAAAACCTCAAATGGAATCCGCCAAGGGGACTCACTTAGCCCAATGATTTTTAACTTGATAATGAATAAGTTAATTGACAGCGTCAAGAATATGGAAGGATATAAAATAGGTAATAAAAATCTGACAATTTTATGCTACGCAGACGATGCGGTACTAATCGCAGATTCAGAAGACAAACTGCAGAGACTTTTGCACAGATTTTCGACGATAGCGGAGAATTACAACATGTCAATTGCAATCGAAAAGACAAAATCGTTGGTGGTGGCAAAGGATCCAATTAGGTGCAAACTGGCAATAAATTGCAAAACTATAGAACAAGTAATGAACTTTAAATACCTGGGAGTGGAAATATCGAGTGATCGAAACAATTATAGAGAAGTCAGGCAACAGGTAATGAAAGGTACACGCATTTCTGGCTACTTAAGAGATGTCGTATGGAAAAACAAATACCTCCGAACAGAGAGTAAAGTGAAGATCTATAAAACCATGGTAAGACCTGTGATGACCTATGCGGCGGAGACGCGGGCCGACACGAGCAGAACAAAACAACTATTACGCACATCCGAAATGAACACACTAAGAACAATAGTAGGGAAAACTAGAAGAGATCGGATTAGGAATGAAGTGATAAGAGATGAATGTGGAATAACAGATGTCATGAAATTTGTAAGGAAAAGACGTAGAGAGTGGAACGACCACGTCCAGGGAGCCGACAAGAACAGACTGATAAGAATAGTGCGAGATCGAATACCAATCGGGAAGAGAGATCCGGGAAGACCTCAAAAAAGATGGCTAGAAAGTTGGATCTCAACGTCTACAGAAACACCATAATATTCGTGAAGAAAAACAGGCTCAGACCTACATAAAAGAGGAAGAAGAAGAAGAAGCATTTCCTACAGACATCTCCTTTCCAAAAAAAAATTGCAATTGGATTAAAAAACTATTAGATCTTTCCTATCTACATTTATACTAAGACTACATAGGTGTATGAATACTTTTGCTGTCCACTGTATATGTACGTTTTCAAAAGAATTCTTGGAAGAATTAGAAAGTTTCTCACTTGTTAGAATTTGTTTGAAGGATTTGCATTACAAATCAAACAGGTAAGGGGAGAATTCCATTCATATATTCCCTCAACAACCTCAACAACCAACGCGCCGGACACGTCCGGACAAAAATTCTGAAACGTCGTTTCTGACTTAGATTAGAACCAATGCGTTTAATTTTTTCCGAGACGTTATATTTTCAAGTTTTTATTAAACAAAATGTGGCGAGCTTGGGAGTCCGACGTTGCTGGTAATGTTGACGAAGACGCTGAAAGGATCAATGAAGACACACAAATGGTTGATGTGCCAAGAGATGAAAATGAAATGCCAGGACCAAGCAGGATAGACGAAGGAAAAGGTAAGGCGCTAGAGCAACTATTTTATAAGAACACTAAATTTATTTATTCGATTTTTCTAATCTTAGAAAGATATGAGGGTACATTTATCCAAAGACTGTAAACTTTTAATACGGACACTTCATTCGTCTTTAATGGAACGTGGAGTAGATGCGCCGATTAAGTTGACGGCTGAATTACTGAAAAAAACATACAAAAAATTGCTAGCCAGCCTGAGGAAAGTTTAAGGAGGAAACACAAAGCAAGAACAAGCGTTCAAAGTACGTTTGATTCTTCACAGGTGGAGGAAATAAAGTCTATAATATATTCTCTCTATCAATGAAAAGAAGTGCCTACATTAGAGTTTTGTTAAAAACCATAGGTTTTACGTACAAAAAAATTGACAGACGGTTAAGTATCCTAGGCACTAATAGGATGCAAATTTTAAGAATACAGTATATCCACCGAATAAGGCAATACAGGAGCAAGGTAGAAAAATTGTTTATCTTGACGAAACGTGGTATGACACACACGATGTGGTAACCAGGGGTTGGGTAGACGGCTGGAACAAATGCATTATGTATAGACACTTCACCATCGCGAGGTAAGGGGGTTATAATTTTACACGCGGGAAGCGAAAATGATTGGGTACCTAATTGCCTTCTAATATCGGCAAAGAACATCAAAGACAGTAGTGCCAATTACCATCAAGATATCGACTCACGCTTGCTCGGAAAATGGTTTAAGGATCAACTATTGCCCAATTTACCATCAGAATCTGTCATCGCTATGGACCATGCGTCGTATCATTCCCGCGTTTTAGAAAGCGTCCCTATCAAATCTTCTAGAAACTATGAGATATTACAATATATGTTAAACAAGGGGATACCGATACCGGAAAGGCACACATAGCAAGAACTATTGAGAAGAATTTTAGAAAGCGATGTTGAAAAAACAAAAACTTACGTTGTCGATAACTTAGCGAAAGAAAAGGGACATACAGGTAGGCAAAAATACCTTATTGTTTTGTAATGAATAAGTATGTAATACGTAGGTAGGCATTCATTGTATTTTTCAGATTTTGTTATACTGCAAAATCAACTGACTAATGTAAAGTGACCTCGTATATTCTTCAATTTAATTTCCTAGAAACAGCTGTTAGTTTCTTTTTATAAATAAATGAATTGTTTGATAACAATTGCAATTATTATACACAATTACTCATAATCATAATTTAAAATAAGTTGGGTCTATATGTAACTATTATAAATATTATAGATTCCTTATTACAAAAATTTGTTTATGAAGAATAAAATATTTTTTTCAATACTATCGAATAATTTCAATAGAATTTTTCGCCAAATGTTCGTCTCTACCTGCTCTAAACAGATAGAAAGAAACTACCGACCCTTGTATGATTTATTACTGTACCAATATTTATCTTCTAATTGAACGTTCTATTGTAAACGTGACCATTGAAGATTTACGATCTGGGTCATAAAACCACTTAATCGCTGGCATTATTATACCTCCGAAGTCACTAGTAAAATTTAGAAATGGATATTTCTGTTGCATGTTCTGTGTTTCTAAATCAGTTAATATTAATTCAAATCGAAAGAAATTATAATATAAATAAAACGAAGAGAAACTTGGTGTCGAATGATGATGAATCGGTTACAAATTAATTTTATTCTGTTTTTGGCAGCCTCACAAATTCCTTTAGTGAAAATTATAAACCAGAAATATAGAAAATGTTGGAAAAAAATTAGAAGCACACAGTTTTTCGATTAAACTATTTTAAAAAATCTTGATGATTATGTAAAAAGCTGGAATATTTTTTAAATCTACATGATACACCTATGAGAGAGCCTATTTCTGTGAAAAAAAAGTTGATATCGGCTGTATAAACTATCTAGTTGTTGTGAGTATAAAGTTGTTGGGAACGTTTTTGTGAGCATAAAGGTAGTGTGAAAAAATGTGTTTCTCAAAGCACCTTGCCAGGGCCGACACATTTTCCAGCCTGTCACTGTTAAATTGCCTCTAGGAAGTGTTTAGTATACTATTATTATTATTATTTCTATTAACATGATACTCCTATTAAATTAGAATCTGTAAACATTTCATGTTCCTTTAAAAAGTGAAAAAAAATGAAAATAAGGAAGGAAAAAAGTGATATCCTGAACGGGAACGTCTGACCGCTTCCCCCGAAATAGTGAAATGCCCCCCCCCCCCCAAAGAAATGTCTGAATTCATCACTGTTCTGGACCAATCAGATTTGTTGAAATTTTAAACTAGTTGTTTATTGTGGTTATGTTTGTACATGGTGGTCTTTTCGTACATAAGGTTTTTAAAACAACAACAGTAACAATAAAATGGTTTTGTTTACGAATAATGATAAAACACAAATCAATGATAATGATGATCGTACAACAATCGGTAAATAATATTATTAATCATCTATTACAATACGATATGATAATATCAATAATTCTAGATAAGACGGAAAATGGACTTGAAACTGATGAAACAGGAGTATGTAGGTAGATTGTGTCATCTTAAAACATTTATCGTTCTGTCGAAAAATATTTTTCTAAATCGTTCAGATGGTTCACAATTACTGGACATTGTTACTGAAATAACAAAGTTGAAAGTAAGCGATAATGACTGATTTGTGTACATTTTGCAACTTTTCTTTGTTGCAGATAACCTACTGGAAATTATTTTATGCCAAACATCTGTATAGTTTTTTTTCTCTCTTGACCAACTGACAAATTTTATATACGCCGACAGCACAGATACAGAGACACAGATTATTATGTTTAAATCATAATTATAATAACAGCAAAATTAATGTAAGTTCCTAGACTAAGTTTTTCGTCTATCAATAAAACTTTTATTCAACTATTTATATATAAATTAATGATGGAAGTCTAAATGAAAATTAGTTACCTAAACTAATATTTTCATACATGCACTAAGTGATGACTAACGAAACAAACGTGTTTCAACTTTTATCTGAATTGAAATTGAGATCATCTGATCGATAAAATTGTGATAGAATATAAGTGTTTTTAGAATATGTCCCAAATCAAGTAAAAACTATTCTCATATTCGAAATTGTGGAATAATTGAATGAAATTATTTTTACTAATTAAGAAAGTAATGATGAACTTATCTGTTTCAATTTATAAAGAATACAACATGACAAATTTTCAACAGGTTTCCAAAATGAGCAATAGTTATTCCTGAAAGTAGTTCCAGTTCCGTTCATGAACAGATTGGTTCTGAAAGCAAACCTTTTGATACTCGTCTTGAAATTATAATTTCAAATGACCAAAAAGAAGAACATACTTTACTGCCTTCATCTTTCAATGATAAGATTGTTCGAAATTACAAGAAGTAGTGGGAAAAACAATATATACTTTACCCCACGAAAATAGGATCGCCTCAGGCAAGGACCAAGTACCTGCTTGCTACTGTTTATTACAAGGGTCTACAACTATGGTTTATTACAGTACTTACAGATGCCAATGTAAAACGGTCCGTACTCTAATCTTTTGGTCATTCTTTAGAAATATAGGTGCAGGTAGAAAATATACATAAATGTTCAGATGTTTTTCACAGAAGGAAATATTTTATTTATTTTTATCTAAATACGGGCCTGTGCCTTGCCCAACTGTGTGTTCTTTTTAGATTTATTTATGGGGGTATCGTTGTAAAACCTAACCACCGGAACCGCAAACCAAGTCAAGTCAACTACAGTTATCTTGGAGAATACTATAACTGGCTCTATTTGGATGTTGCGAGAAGCATATGCGGAATAATTCTTCAGTTTTTGCAAAAAACTAGAGGAATTTTCATTAATAAGCCATTTACAAATTATAAGAAAGCTACTGATGATACAGGCAAATTGAAAAAACTTTCGGGATCCCATTACCATAAAATATCAGTTAATAATGGAAAAATGGCTTTGCAATGCGCCGGTAGACCCGTTCATACTTCACTATTTGAAGCTAGTGAAGAAGAAAAACAAGAGAACAGAAATGCATTATAATCTGCTACACACGCTTCATATTTTATTGGCAATGAGGAAATTCCCCATAAGACAAAATTCACAGTACCACAGGTAACTGAACCATTACCGGTATTATCATTACCATTTCCAATAAGATCTATAAATTATCCAAAAAATATTAAATTAGCTAATTGTAACACAACCGGTCCAATAGATTTATTAATAGGGGTAGACATTTTCTGCTCGGTAATGCAAAAACAAAGTTTCGCACAAACAAAATGTCGACCACATGTGCAAACGAAACTAGGTTTGTTATTAGGGGGGTGCTGTTAATACAAATCAATCGGGGACCGTTGCATGTATTTCAAAAACCATGCATATATCAGGAACACGAATTCAAAAATTGTGGGAGTCAGAGAATGTCTCTAGTCACACGGTCCGTTCAAAAGACGAAAATTACTATAAAAAACATTGCCATTTGAAAATATTGGGTTGTTCGGAAAGTAATTTTGTTTTTTCCCGACAGAGGACTTAATTATAGGAGTGCACAGCCAACGTCACATTTAAGCCGCATTGTCATTAGGTAGTTTGACAGCGGAGATAGCAAGGCTTGTTTGTGAAAAAGTTTGTTTGATTCTGTGCAATAGTTTTTGTTTGGTGCCCGATCAAATATTTAGAGTCGAAAGCAGCATTTTTAAGAAGAAATCGAATTCTCACTGAAAGAAAACTAGAAGGAGTTTCAAGCCCTAGTTCATGTGTTAGTGAAACGTAATTGCTTTAAAGAAGTATACAATTATTTATCACACGAAAATTATTTACATATTATGGAAGATCCAACACGTATATTTAATGCTGATAAAACGTACTTTATGGTATGTCCCAAGATGAAGAATGTTATAGCTCCTCGTGGGACTAGTAATGTTTATGAAATAGATAAAGGCAATGCTAAGTTGAATTTAACAGCACTGTTCACATTCAGTGCAAGTGGAGTTACAACTCCTCCTACAGTCATATATCCATATAAAAGGTTGCCTTCTTCAGTTGGACGATCAGTACCTGATGATTGGGGAATTGGTGTTACACCAAATGGCTGGATGAATACAGAATTATTTTCTGAATGCCCAGAGAATATATTTTATCCTTACCTTAAAAAAGAAAAAGTAACATTTCTTGTAATTTTATTTGTTGACGGCCACAGTAGCCATGTCACTTTAGAAATGAGCAACCTCTGCACCAAATTGGATATCATTCTTGTTTGTCTGTACCCTAACTCCACACGAATGCTACAACCTGCTGATGTTGCAGCATTTAAACCCATAAAAAGTATGTGGAAGAAGAGTGTTTTAAAGTGGAGACAATAAAATCCAACACTAATGTTATCATTAGATAAAATGGCTCCAATCTTGGAAAATGCTATTCAGAAATTTCCACCTGACGGTGCTACTGTAAGAAATGGTTTTAAAGCATGTGGTCTGTTTCCTTGTGACCAATCACTGTCGAATGTTTGGACAGTCGTTGTCTTGGCCTGGCCAATAACTGCCATGTCCGACTTCACTTTGCCTGACTTAGTAGTCATTCTGCAGAATGCCTAGAGTATATCAGTTAGTTTGCAAAATGACTAACACAACCGTCAATCTGCGAATTGCTCGCAGATTGCCTGCCACTTTGGTCATTTTGCAAATTGACTAGGCATTTCGCGAGTTGCCTAATTTCGCACATTGCCGGTAACATATACAGCCTGACTGGGAAATGGTTTAAAAAAATTTAACCACGTATAGGGCCCACAAAATGGAGCCGAGTTTCATTATACAATAGGGGGTCGAAATGGTCCCGTTTTCAGAAAAAAGGCATTGAAAATTGGGACAACAGTTGGCGAGCCGCTGAAATCGAACGAAATTGCAAGCTGTACCAGACTGAGATAGCGAAGGAATTTCGCTGATTGATAAACACAGGTGTAGATAGGCGACAGTAATCATGCGACGTAACAGTCCGCTATTGCCAGTGCATAGAGGATCGTGTCGTGATTATCCTGAGTATTTGGGGGTGACTTCGGCTCATTGATTATCCTTATTAAGTAATTAGTGTAGTGGTAGTGTGTAGTAGTTTTAGGATTGTGCACCGTGGGCTGAATGAGACGCCGTCGATCATAGTAGTACCGTCTAAGGTGGTTGCCAATCGTTAGATGATCACTGAGGGAGCCAGCCCATCATGTCGACCAATTTTGGGTAGTTTTCGACGTGTCTTTTGTTGACCGTGCCGGCAAGAATTGCATGTGTTATGTGCTTTCAATAAGTAGGTTACTAGGAATTGTGTCGTTCAATGCCGCGACGTAGTGCTGACAGTTGCATTCTTATCAGCGAGACAACACCATTACGATAGGTTAGTACCTAGTTCAGTGACCATCAAACAATCGTTCCAATTGAGGCCCAAAATTTTTTTTTCTCTTTACTTTAAAACAATTTATTTAAAATTACCTTTCAGGCATTTAGACTGAACTTCATTGATTCAACCTCTTGACCAGGGCATAAAACAAATTTTTAAAACAAGATATCGCAGTATATTATTGAAACATCTGGTAGCAATAGCAGATTCCTGCGAAAATTCAACTTGGATATCAAAAGGATGGATGGATATTCCACAACAGACAATAAAAAATTGTTTTATAAAGGCTGGCTTTTCTGGTTTGCTTTTTGTTGCGGAAGACCCAGAAGATAACTTAGATCTAACTACTTTGGCTAGATTACTGAATGCTTCTAAGGGCCCAGTAACAACGATTGAAGAATATGCAAAAATGGATGAAAATATCCAAACTGAAGATACGTCGTGTGACATACAAGAAATCATGAAAAATATGACTACCAGCGATTTCTCTGACGAAAACGAGGTTGAAAAATTTGTAATTTTAAAGAAGCTTTGGCGACAGAGAAAGTATTAAAAGCTTTTTTTATAAATAAGGCTAATGGAGGCGGTGCATTCATCAGAAATAGAATCAGAAAACTATGTTTCATCGTAAAATGTGCTCAAAACAATCAAAGATTAGTGATATTTTCTTCAGAACAAGAGGTTTCTTTGAAAAATTACTTACTCCAAATGACATCTATCTTCTATAAGTATTCTCCCAAAGACGTCCGACGTCTCGCCTACAAGTGTGCCGTTAAATTTAGCATTACAATTCCAGCCACCTGGACCGCAAATAAAATAGCGGGGAAAGAGTGGCTTACTAGCTTTTTAAAAAGGAATCCCGGATTATCCATACGAAAACCGTAACCCACCAGCCTTGGCAGAGCAACGGCATTTGATGCTGAGAATGTGAATTTCTTTTTGACAAGCTAGCTACAGTAATGGACAAGTACAAATTCACTGCGTCACAAATATGGAATGTTGATGAGACAGGAGTGTCCACTGTGTTAAAGCCAAATAAAATTGTTGCTGCTAAGGGTAAACGGAACGAGGTACTAACGTAACAATGGTAATACAGTGCCTTCCATGTTCGTATTTCCCCCTAAGAATTATAAAAGTTTTCTTGGCTACGAAGTAATTCTGGCAATGAAATTGCTTCGACTTCAGAATTTACAATTCAAGCTTTAACTGGAGAAGAAAGTTCCGCACAAACTACACAGTCTTGCAATGAAAATGTAGAAACTGTGAATTTCGTTGAAGAACCGTAGGTTTATACAAATATGATCGAATCAGAAAATAACGACGAAAATGACAATAACAAATATGATCAAGTGAATATAAGTGATCCAGTGATAAGGTTAGAATGTTTTGTGTTAAAACCGGACCTGTACAACACAAAGGAGTTTATTAACAAATTTGCTGAAGAAAGTCGTCAAATGTAATGAAATTGGTGGATTGAGGACGCTTCCACATATCACAGAGGAACACGTTTATGAAAAGAGGATGAAGAAAATGAAAGTCAAGCTAGCAGCGCAAATTTTCAGCCACCGGTTGGCGTCTCTTTTGACTTTTACAAGTACACTAATTGTAAGTACGCTAGCCACATAATACTCAAGTCATTTTATTGAAAAAATCTCGTGCTTTCGGATACACAAAACGGTGTCCCACACATCTCTTTGATAAATTATCCTATCAACGGTCAAGCACTGCGGTGTGGGATTTCTGAGAGATCATAGATTTTTGGAGAAACCAAGCATTACCATTTCTACATAAAATTGAGTTTGAACTAAGAGGTCCTAACGATCAAAAATCGAATTTTGTCAGGAAAAGACACTAGAATCTATGCAGGGAAAAATATTGTCAAGCAAAAAGCAAGACAGATCTTCCTGAAAAAAAGGTAGATAAAATAATAACGAAAAACACGATTTTATTGGAGATATGATAAAGATTTATTAGTTAAGCAATGCCCAATAAAACTGCATGTTTGATCATATTTTGATAACGACATTTGATTGACTTTACTATTGTGTTCATTCCTTGAGTTTTTTCTTCCCCACCCAATTATAGAGTGATGTTTAAAAATGTTTCATTAAGTGTCCTACGTCCCAATATACACATACAGTTCTTACAACCACCAGATGGGTACAAGTGTCGAGCATTGTCGTTTTCCATCTGTAGACTGTATAATCTGTTAATAGAACTATGTATACTAAACTCTCTCTCTGCTACTACTGTAGAGAAGGACAAACGGGACATACATGTATAGTGTATTAAACAGAAACTCGAACGATGTGGTGGAGCACACTTTACCTACAATTCAGTGTGGGATAAATTCGACAGGTAAAACCCGCTATGAAGTATTTTTCAACGCTGAAAGTTATTGTGGATGTGCTAGAAGAAAAATCTGTCTATTGAAAGTATTAAATTTTTAATTATCCAATATAATCACTTGTAACTGTAATTGGCGACATAGCTGACATTCACTTAAAGACTGCCGTATTTAAGTGGAGTCGGTGAGCGAGTTATTAACTATTTTGAGTAACTATGAATTAAACAAGAATATGAATAATAAGGACGTTAACTACATCAAAAGAAGATACTATTTTGACCCGAAGGTAAGGTCAGTGACCTGCCACAGTTGCAAACAGGCCGGACATGTAATCTGAGACTGTTCAAAATTAAACCGGCAGCAACATGTCGCATTAGTGTGGTGAATGCTTTACCCTAAAGCTGAAAATGTCCCTTTTAGTAGATTCTAATGTAGGACAAATGCATTAAAACTGTCGGAAAGGATTACACGTGATTTCCATATTTTGAAACAAAGGTCGATGTCTGAGCTAATTCCAAAGATAAATGCCCAGGTGCCTTCCACTATTATGTTTTAAAAAAGTAAGTCAGTTTTGAAATTTTTGCACATATTCGCAAATTTGTGATTTTCTATCGGAAATGTTTCCTCTGATTAGGCTCGGTCAAATTAGGTAAATTTCACATGAATGAAAAGAGCCAATGAACACGCATGTGATAGAATATTTTAGATCTTTTTTTTGTTATTTTACCATCTGAAGTTACTAACAAAGAGATTACAAATGGACGGAATATTTGAATATAATAATTTTGACATGTCAGTGTACCAATTTTTATCTATACTTGCTAATATTTAGGTAATATTTGTTTAAAAAATCGCAATTTTTGATGTTGTGTCCATCTATATTATAAGTTTGACAAATACTTCTGTATGAGCCCTCTTTTCAGCGGACTCTAGGTAGTAAACGCGGCCACCAAAATTTTTCGAACACTTCCATACAATATTTGGAAAACTGATGTTCCATTCCATTGTTCTCTACAATGTGTACTTATAGTATCCTACCATACATGGTCACCTATACAACTATTTGCTGATTAATGTTTTACAATAGGTCTATTGTAAACATCTGGTATAACATCAACCACTGAAAAACCAACAGGTGAGAAGCAAATTGCACAGAATTTTAAACATCTGGTATTATAACGTATATGTACGTCACCGCTTCGGGTTTGCAAATGCCTAAATCAGCCACTACTTTAAGTAGTTAATTTTCTGAATTAAGCAAAAACTGAAGTACATCATTAGAACAGATCAGAGTTTTCAGTGTGAGACATGGGGCATTTAATTCGACAAAATTAAAAGGCAAAAGAATGTACCTCTAGTAGAAGATTTTGTAAATCGCTTAAAGCATCTTCGGCGACATTTTCTGAGTTTTTATTGTTTTCATTGTTTGACGGCATATCAATCCTTAACTCCTCATAACCATCATCACCAAAAACCTCAATATTTTCCTTATTCTCTTCATCAACTGAACTATTTTTGTTCAGATTCATTACGATTGATACCAAAACCATTTTAAATTTTGAAAATCGTTGAAGCTTTTTCCACGTTTCTTCAACCATTCAGTTAGACATTTTTGCAAGTGTGGTGTTTGTGTTGATGTAACTACCGAAAATGATTTTCTAGCATAGCTTTTTATATTGTTATTTAAATGAACATATAAATTAGATTAATTGATTAATCTACGTCATTATACCGTATTATAATAACCAAGAAAAGTGTAAACGTCGTGATCCGAGAAAGATCCGGAAACCTCACTGTATCCGGCAGAGTGCTCTTACCAATTGAGCTGTCTCGGCGCGATTGGATCCATAATTAATTAATATTTTGTTCTTATTAGTTATAGATGATAGTGTTGTTAATGTTAAACTATTAACTTGAATAACTGACGCAGTTCCAGTGGTGGTTTTTCCGATGTTTCGTATTTCTGCAAACGAATGCTTCTATCTTAGCCATAATAACATATGATTTCAATTTATAATCTAACAGATTCTTATCTTTGACTTCATTAACATTTAGTTTATTTAGATTTGTAATACCCAACCGATATGCTAATAATGGATCAGATTGTAATAAACGCATTTTACTGGACAAAGTTTCATGGGCTGGTGGTGGTTCTTTTACGAGGCAATTTTCTTTATTTTCCATTATTACTTTGGTACTCACTAGATAAAAATACACTGTAAAAATGATTAGAAATACGAAAAAATCAGTTTTGCCACAATACGACCACTTTTTATGAATGGAATTTTAAACGGCCATTAACCGGCAAATTTAAACACAACTTAGCAGGGTTGCCAAAGTGTGTAAGGAGTTTTACCGCCAGGCTAGTTAAAAGTTGCCGCCCCAACTAACAGTTTGTTGCCTTGTTAATTTTAAAAACCACCCTTCCTATTTCATTTATATTTCGATTTTCAGTAGTAAAATATCAAGTCCATGCACAGATTTTCATTTGGGTCGTTGGCAAGGTGCGGTTAAATTTTGTAGGTCTGTGAGCTAATCTCTTTCTGGGGCGCTCTGTGGTCTTCTGAGCCACATTATTTACTTCCAGGGTGGCTATTCTCGAACGGTGGGAACGCTTCCGATGGGAATTGTGAAAACTAGGAGGAGTGACCATTGTTCTCCTTTGTTATGAGGGCGTGTTGCTTTTTCGAAAACTGTCCCCACTCTTTAAAATTCGTCAAAATCAGGGGAATCTTGTTCCGGTGGTCTTTAGCACCGGCACAGAGTTGATCCTATGGGAAGTGACACCAACGCATATGTAACTACACACAATTAACATATGTGGAGCAAAAAAAAACGATATGAATATGTCGAATAATGGATTTGCCACCTAACAATTTTGTACAAAACTGAGAAGGATTTTCTATAAGCAAGAGAAATCCTGAGTTATCTTGATTTACATTATTAGAAGATTGTCAAGAATTCCTTATACATGCAACTTTGTTTCTTACTTAGTTTTTACCGATTAAACATCCAACAAACTAAATCGTTTTAGCCTACTACACAAAAGCGGAAATTGTAAATAAATGGCAACAAAATCTTTGGCTTCTGTTTCTTCTCTTGCATCTAGTTGCAATCTTGCAATCTCTTTGGTGTTCTGATTGTCTATTTTTCAACAGTTGGGACAACAATAAAAAAACAATTAGAGAACTCTACACAAGATTAAAAGATAAAGAGAAAAGGGGCAACAACTCCAACGTAGTATATGGGATACCATGTATAAAATGTAAAAAATGGTACATAGGGCAGACCTCCCAACTGTTGAAAAATAGACTATCACAACACCAAAGAGATCGCAGAAACATTCAACTAGATGCAAGAGAAAAAACAGTATTGACCCAACATCATCTAGACTCTTTACAGCTGACACTAAACCAGAAAAGAACAAGAATATAGAACAAGAATCAGAAGAAGCAAAAACGGATAAACACGATCGGAAGAAGACTATCCAAAAAAATCCAGTTGGAAACTATAAAACAAAGAAACCGTTAAAACGTTTATAATTCGCCAAACATTTTGACAGAAAGAGAGTAAATCAAATGCAAATCCTGAATTATGTTATTATGGCTAAGATAGAAGGCATTCATTTGAAAAAATACGAAACATCGGAAAAACCACCACTGGAACTCCGTCAGTTATTCAAGTGAATAGTTTAACATTTAAAGCACCATCAACTATAACTAATAATAACAAAATATTAATTTATTATGAATCCAATCGCGCCGAGACAGCTCAATTGGTAAGAGCACTCAGCCGGATACAGTAAGGTTTCCGGAAGAATGATCATGCGTAAACATCCAACGAAATGAAATAGAAGGGAAGCGACTGAATCGGATCTAGATTACGGGAGCGATGCGGACGATGAACCGGTAATGAATGTGGAAAGCTTCATGATAAAGCAAAACGCATATTTAGAAAATTTGTCAAAAACGTATGTAGTAGAAGTCGAAAAACATATGTGAGGTCAAAGAACAAATTCCGGTTGAATAGAAGAACGAGAATCGACACTGACAGCGAGTTACTTCGGAATAATACGACAAACACTGCAAATATTGTAAAAATAATTTTATACGCTTATTCGGATTTTAGTAAGGTAGACTCGATTCAATACGGAATTGTTAATGAAAAAATTGCTATTGCGTTATTTGACAAATTTCAATATTAAAATATAAGGGTGCGGTTTGTTTAAAAATGAAATAAAGCCCGAAATATGACGATTGAAGAAGCGGTAGTGAAAAAACTAATAGATTTTTGCTGTATTGATATTGATGGTAAAATTACGTTGAAAAAACCTATCCCTATTTAAATCAAATTCAGGGCAAATTATGCATAACAAAAAGGAAATTTTGTCATTTCATTATTCATACAGACAAAGATATTCATTGCGAAATTATTGAAAACGACATTAGTTTTTGTGTGGACGAGATATCAAAATTAGAAAATTTTTATTTGAAAGCATTATTGCCAGAAATCTTAGACCCCTTATATAAGACTCGATCAGTACGTAACATCAAACGTAGCGATATATTTCAAAAATATAGGTAATACTAACTAATTACTAACACTCTTTGGAGACTAAATTTATCCTTTCCTTTATATTATCCTTCGCTGGCAAGGAATCGCTTTATGACCTTCTCGCTGGTTCTTGCTGAATAGTTCAATATTTCCTTGAAATATATACTTTGTCCAATGTTCAGTTAGAACAATTATATTCACCAAACAATTATCAAAAAGGCAAACTTGAACTAACTAACATAGAGAGTCCTTATCCGTTTTCCATTCTTGTACTTACACTCATATTGTATACCTATATACTCCTTGATAACATTGAAAAATGTGTTCTTTATTTATTTATTTATCTACCCCATTATGAATCTTATCTCTAGAGTTGTCCGTCTATGAAAACTATCGAAAACCTTATAGTCCAAGATCCGGCCGCTGATTTCTGCAGGTATCGAGTTTTTTAATGAAACTCGAGTAAATGAATGATTTATGATAATGTAATTAATACATTACTTCCGGGAAGCCTAGAACAATTAGCCGATTGTGGAAAATTAATCAAAGGAACAAACATTCAACTTCATAATTAATATTGATGGTCTTCCTTTGTTTAAAAGTCCTGTAAAACAGTTATAGCGAATTTTACGTAAAATTGTTTTTGAGTCTTGTACATCTGCTTCGTCATTTGTTGTAGCCTTATATTGTGGTGAGTAGCCTGTTTGGCTACTGTGGTGACTCAAAACACAGTTGTGTTGAAACATATTTCGAACAATTTATCTAGAAAGAGCTGTGGAGAAGATACTGACGAACTAGTTACTATTGAAACAAACCCCCAGAGGACGTTGCTGCTAACCAATCTTATTTAAAGGCAGAACATTCTGCTCACTCAACATCGCCATTATCTTATCAACATCATCAGACGAAGAAATTATATTTAAGATCCTACAAGAGTGCTCAGACACGTATTTTGCTGGATATATAGCTAAAGTAGTGTGCAAAAAATTCAAGAGTGAACAGTGTTTAAAGATTTTTAAGGTACTTGTTGAAAATTCTGACCTCACGGTCAAAAGCTCATTTGGTATAAAAACTATCCTTCAAAAGTTACGGGTGGTGGCTGGAAGGCATCTACCAAAAATCTGAGAAAAATTACATCTAGATTGTTAAAAATTATAAATGATGTTCTAGATTATTTCCCTTAAAAAGAAGCAGAATACAAAACACTACTGCGTTTTACTTTTTTTTCCAAGAGAGATCGCTAGTAGCGCTAATATCGAGGTTTTCTTTGTTCGACATGTCAAAAAAATTATCAACAATTGTTGCTAATACGACGGAAACATGTAACTATTAACTATACCTACATACATTGATATTTGATTTGGAGTACATAGCATAAGTTAACCCTTTTGTAGGAAATTAATAAGGAAAATATTACAGAAAACACTGGTTTTGATGTTCCTGTTGTAGCTAATGAAGTGAGATTGATCTCAGTGGAGACACAAATTGAAAGAACGATTGAAGAAAATGTTGTATTGTAGAGGATATTTTGATGGTCCTGTTGTAGTAAATGAAGTGGAACTGATTTCAATGGAAATTTCTGAGGAAACGAATTAAAAAAGTAAAACTGACATCACAAATACATAACTACGCGTAAGCATTTTCCAGAATATATTTATTGTCCTATACATACAACTAATGGGTAGTTACCAATAAATTTTAGAACTTCACTTCACGAAACTACATTGAAGAAATTGAAAAAAATTTCACAAATAAGAAAAAGAAAATTGAAGACAAATTTAGAACGTGTAAGAAGAATGAAAGCAAAAATCACCAATCTGAAAGCTCTAGTGGAACATTTGAAAAAGAAGAAGAAGAACCTTGTAACAGAGTCGGCCTTTTCACATATAGAACAATCTTTTGGTTCAGCTTCACAAGAGATTATCAAGAGGTTCTTAATGAATAAGAATAAAAAATCAAGGTGGAAGTATTCAAAAGAATTAATGTCGTTCGCAATGACGTTACATTTTTACTCTCCGAAACGCTATAATTTTGTATTCAATTTGGCCCTTCCTGCTCCTTCAACTTTAAGAAGATGGACAAAAGGAAATGATTGTCACACCGGCTACTGCGATTTAAGCTTCAGAGCTTTAGGAGAAAAAGCAAAAGAAGCAAAAAGCAACAACCAAGAGCTGTACTGTTCATTAATGTTAGATGAAATGAGCATCAAGAAACAGCTTGATGACAATCACGGCCGCTGTTGGGGGTACATCAATGTGGGAGCAAACATTGTACATTATGACCAAGAAGAGGCACCGGAAGCTTTCTTTTTGTTGGTCGTGTGCCACACCGCTTCATGGAAATGCCAGTAACGTATTTCCTAATACGGTCTCTTACATTAAAAGAAAAAGCAAACATTGTTCGAGAATGTTTAACAAGACTGCACAACATCGGTGTAAAAATTTTATCTTTAACCTGTGATGGTTCTGCTCCACATTTATCAATGGCTAGACATTTGGCTTGCAGCGTTGTTGGCTGGAATAATCAAAGCTGGTTCCCTCATCCAGTAGATGATTCTAGAGTCTACCTATTTCTTGATGTTTGCTATATGTTAAAATTACTAAGAAATTTACTAGCCAACATTGACGTTATTGTAGATAGAAATGGCAAATAAATTAAATGGAATTATATTACAGAATTACATGAATTACAAGAAATAGAAGGGTTGACTCTAGCCAACAAATTGAGCAATCGACACATTTATTGGCAAAAACAACAGATGAAGGTACATTTTAATATTAGTAATAAAAAACAAGCATTCAATATATACCTGCAATTTTTGTACAGGTTCGCTTGGCAGCCCAAGCCTTAAGCAGCAGCGTAGCAGATTTGTTGCAATTTTCAAAGGACGAGCTGAAAATGGATAAATTTCTAGATGCAGATGCAACAATAGAATTTATCCGCAAAGTGGACAAACCATTTGATTTGTTGAACTCTCGCTCGCCGTATTCTAAAGCTCCGATAAGAAGCAGCAACCATAATATTTGGGAACCTTTTCTCTTGGATGTAATGGAGTATTTGCGATCTTTGAGAAATGTTGGTGGCCAGCTACTTATTGAGAGCACCAAAAAAAACACCAATTCTTGGCTTCATGATGTCTGCTCAAAGTGCCATGGGCATTTATGAAGATTATGTTAAATGTGGTCCTCTCAAGTATCTTTTAACATACGAATGTAGCCAGGACCACTTAGAAACGTTCTTCTGTACAGTAAAGTAAAATTTATGAATTTTTTAATTACCGGATGTTTCAATATTTATAAAATTAATTTATAGGTCAAGAAATGGTTGGAATAATAACCCTTCAGCGTTACAATTTGCCCGCAGCTTTAAAAAACTGTATTACATGCAGATATTAAAGGGTTGGGTGGTAATTGTCAAGTGTTCTTGGACAGCGCTATATCTGTATTGCCAGCTGGCGCACTGGACATAAGCACCCATAAAAAGTATGAATTAGAAACGCAAGGCTTAGGCTATCAGAATCACCTGGAGCTTCCACGCTTCCGGTTCCCTAGCCACTCTCCCTCTTTAACAAAACAATTCCGTTGTTCACTATCAATTGTTTTAGACTTTCCCTTCCTGTTTTGGTGAAAAACCCTTGTGATTTTGTTCAATATTTAGCAGGTTATTCTATAAACAAACTCTCAACTGTAGGTCATGGCTTTTGTTGGTTTGTGTCTCAAATATCCAATATGTCTGAACTAATGGTGTCCACAAGCTAGCGACTTTAGTTGGGGCTCTAAACCCTTCCACTTCATAGGTCTACTTAAACAATGATTATACTCATGCCGGTATGTAACACAAAGTACGAAAATGATGGTAGTGCTTTTATTGCATTTGCTTTTCTCTTCCTTACATTTTGCTGTAATTAACACAAGACCTTCATGAAGCCAACAGTTCATTATTTTTTGATTTCAAAGCTTTCTTCATTTCATCTTATCAAGATTAAATCGTTCTGACTGGAAACGCTAGAACTTCTTTCAATGAGCCTAGGATTATTTTTACCCATCCAAAGTGTTCTTTAGAATTGTTGCGTAATAGAGCAATTGCAAATGATGAACGAATAACATTTTCACTATACAGCCCAGTAGCACCTATCTCGCTGAGATTTGCATGCTATTGTTCCATTTGCGTTTGATATTGCCTAATGCAACAGAGGTATCCCTTGATTAATAAACAAAAATGATTTCCTTGTAGTGTCAATATATCAGGCTGTACTCGTATGTCCTGGTGGTCATTTGCAGCAAAGTGTGAATCGATGACGAAGCTCTAGGCACCTGCCAGATGCTACGTTGGTATATTAGAGGATAGTTGCACAACAAGTAAAAAATGTATTTAGGGTCGGTATTTCCACCTCCCAATAAAGGTCCAGATAAGCTAGTAGCCGAATAAACCTCCTACTAACCAAAAATGCGTCTTTCCACCTCCCTTTAACATTTATTCGTCTACTAACTAGGCTTATTCGGCCAATAAGTTATAGGGTACTTGAACCACCTGATAACTCCTTACAGGGAAGATTCTAACCTAACAATGCGAGAGTAATAGACAGAAATTTGTTTCTGTCTTCGTCGATCCTTGTCAAAAATTGTTTAAATAATCTAAAATTGGACTTTTTCTTGCCACTTTTCAATTATTTCAATATAAAAACTTAATAATTTTATCTTTAGTATTATATAAGTACATTTTAGTATTTTTGTAACTGTGGATATGTTAGAAGATTTTGATTTAGATTTAATACTCAAGGCTGAAATAAACAATCGCGAACCTAAACAATACATAGATAGATTAGATAACATGAATCGTTTTGATGATGAAGAATGACACAACAAGAGAAAGAACAGAAAGAGTTATCCTTTTCAATCCCTTTTTCCAAAATATGGGTTTTTGAAGACAGTTGTTTCTTCAACGATGGGAAAAGCCGACAAGCTTTTCTATTGTTAGGGAATTTTAGAATTGCATTAACAGGTACTACAGGTAGTGCCGCTACAATTATTTCAAAAAATTAGGAAAACCCAATCTCAAAGAAATTGTTAAATTGAGGAATGTCATTGTGTATATATTTACGACCTTTTAAAAACAAAACAACCAAATTTTTTTTTCTTTCACGATGGGCAGAGCAGCACAAGTTCTATATTGCTTGGCGCAATCAAACGCTGAAATAAAAATTAATTGTTATTATTATCATCCTAAAATCTGATATCGTTGTTTCATTATCATCCATTATTATTTTAACAGTTAAGTGACACTTCAGGGAATACGGACGTCAATCAAACAAATATTTAGATCGTTACCATACATACAAGTGAAAGGTTTATTCTTTATGTTGTTTCCTAGTTAATTTTTCTTGATTTACATGTGTTTTCTCAAATCGGAACTTTATTAGCGATCAGCCTATTTGTTGATGCTGAATAAATATAAATTGTTGTGAAAAGTGCCCACTTGGTATCATTCTAACACCTTATTCATAGAAGTAAAATCAGCATTACAAAATAATTAATATATTTCAAAGATATGGATCGCTTGTTTTATGCATTCGAAAAAAGAAAATCACGTTTACAACCTGAAATATTGTAGAACATGCTGAAAAGACTGAATCAGTGTATGTTGTGTGTAGCAGGGATGGACTAACATCGATATCTTATCCCTATTGTATATTCTCCATCGTTATAGTGTATGTAATAAACAATTTTTTCACAATTTTCAAGCACAGAAAATTGTTTCTGTAACAACCAATATGGTGGGAAAAAACACTGGTTTTATTCAGCAGCTTAAGCAAAATATTAGACATTCCCTGATTGAATTTCATGGTATAATCCAACGGTGGGCAACCTCCGGCCCGCGGGCCAACTCCGGTCCGCTTACAATTCCAATCCGACCCGCGAGATCTTTAGAAGAAATCTGTTTTCATTTATATTTATTCATTTGTGATTTTTCTAATACAGCTTTTGGCTACACTTCGAAAGCTGCATGCATTTATTTTTGGTAAGTGAAAAATTGTGTCCTTTTTTTGAATTTCGACTAATTTTCATATAATAATTTTTTCAAATTCATTGAATCAACGTTTGGTGAATTGAACTTTTGTTCATACACGTAAAACTGAATTTATTATCTTATCTTTATTTATTTTACTTATTTTATTAATTTATTTTGGACATACATTTGTTTTAATTATTCTATTTCAATTTCTTTCCAAATTCATCACCATTATTTATTTTCAAATCATTAATTTCTAAGTAAATTGTAGAAGGATAAATGTTTATATCGCACCTAAAAAATTTCAGATACTGAAGTGGTATTATCAGGGAAATTCTATCCGTCAGGTACGGAGTCTATTTGCAGCAGCTTTTGCCAATCGACCTCTTCCTTTTGTGAGTACATTACAGCGATTTGTAAAAAAGGAAGGAATCACAATCGCATGGTACTTCCAGAAAAAGAAACTAAAGAGATAATAATCGGTTGTGCTAGTGTCGAAGTAAATCCCATGTAGTCAAGTAGAGATACTGCCGATCAGTTAGATATGGACGCAAGAGCTGTTCGGGCAATTAAAAAAAAAAACATAAATATGGGTCCTACAAACTAAAGAAAGTCAATGAAGCTTCCCCGGACGATCATGTTAGGCGGATGGAGTTTTGCGAGCATGTAATGGAAAGGGCGAATGAAAATCAAGACTTCGTTAAACACATCCTTTTTTAACCTTTAAAGTACGGAGCGGGGACCTTGGTTACTCCGCTCCGTCTTTTACGTTTCAAAAATAAGCTCCGTACTTTAAAGGTTAAACGAACCCATCTGTCGCGCGTTACTGGTCCCGAGAAAACTCGAGACATGACAGGTATACTGGGCGATCACATTATTTGACCCTTTTCCATTGATGGTAATTTGATTGCTGTGAAATACCTCGCGCTGCTCCAAGAACAAATCATACCCAGGCTGCGTCAGATCCCCGACATTGAATTCAATCAAATCTGGTTTAAGCAGGATGGTTGCCATGGTCATAACTATACTGCTGTTATCGAGTATTTGAACAATCATTTCACGAACAGGGTAATCAGTAACAGGGAGGCAATTGCTTGGCCAACCAGGTCGCCAGATCTGGCAACAAACTTTTTTCTTTGGGGATATATTAAAAACCAAATTTATAGTTTCCAAGAACAAAGAGCTACTAATTTAGATGAATTGAGATAACAAATTCTCACTTCTATAAATACAATTAACCCACAAATGTTGGCAAATGTCAGAAGTTTTTGCAATTACAAATTAATTTTCATTTCCATCTGTCTAGTGTAGTTGTTCTATCAATGACAATATTGTTACCTTGTTTGGTGACTGAGTGGGGAAAAGTGCGGAGATACAGAGACGAGAGATGTGTCGTATCGAGAACAAAAACAACGGTGTAAAAGAATTCATCGATCACCTATCGACTAGTCAATTCAAATCTAGAAACAGTACCTATCTATTTTTAATCTAGTGATAAAATTTGGATGAACCAGAATTGCATTTATTCAACACTATCTTTTTTATGCTACTGTATCAGCAATAGTAGCTGATACTAGTTGAAAAAACCTATAAAGCAGAAGTAGAGATGGGTCGGTCCGGAGTGATTAGGTTCAAAGGAACGAATCCAAGCCCGGACTCAGTCGGAACGAATTCACTATTTATTTAGAACTCGTTCCAAAAGGAACGATTCTCTGGAAGTCTACAGTGGTAAAGCGTCATGAACTAATATATAATACTTGTTGTGTCGGATCCGAGTCAACTTATTGTTAGCGCTTTATTTTTACAACAAATTTTGAAAATCTGTAAATTTTTTTGTTAATTTTCTTTTTCAAAATTTTTCGTGTGAATTTTTTATATTTTTTGTGGCTACGAATTGCTCGTATTTCGTATGATTACCCCACTCCGTCCTGCTCCGTGTATACGTCACTAACCGTTGCTTTATGTTATCGTTCTCACTCGCCGGAACGATGGAACGACTCAAAAGATTCGTTCCTTTCGAGGAACGAGATCGAAAGGAACGACTCCGCAAAAGGAACGACTTTGCCCACCACTAAGCAGAAGTAAATTTTACAATAGCTAACCAAATTTAAATTAAAAACGGTGATGAAACTACACCCCTGATAGCCCGCACCGCAGTGGGTGGTAAAGGGGCCCAAAGGAGAATGTCACTCGTACCAATTTTCCAACAATAAACATAATCTAAATGCATAGCAGTGGCGTGCAGTGCAACACTTGCTGTCTCACGAAAAGAAAAATTTGCAATCAATAAATTATTTATGTACTCATATCTCTTCACAGATGTTTAATTGCTAGATCTATCAGAGAAATATTTGGCCGGTCCGTGCAAAGTTTACAGCTGCACTTTTCCCAAATTTTTTAAGATTTTGTTTAGTTAAAAATTTGTACTGGTACGAAAAACGTCTTTTCAAATTTTTGTTTTTCTGTTTAATTAATCTTTTTTGATTACCTATAACATTATTTTAATACTTTGTGTTTTGTGGACAGTATACTATTTCAGGTAACGACAATAGAAAAATATTACTCTGGAGACAATCATTATCAGGGATTTGTTAGTAAATCCTTTCTCACGAAGGAAGATGGGTAATAAGTAGGGCACGGATTTTTACCTCCTAGAGGAGGTAGATGAGTCACCGTACCGATGCCGAGCGCATCATTGGCGCAGTAGCAATTTTTAATGTTTTTATACAATTGATATGCTCATGATATGTGTAATATGTATGTATACTTTATTCCAAGATATTTGAATCGCCCCAGGCAAGTACTTACTACCTGCTTACCACTGTGTATTGTAAAGGGACTCTGGGTAAGATTTATGACAGCATTTAGAAATCTAAACATTGACACTGTCCGTACTCAAAAATTTTTGTATTTCTTCACAAGAGAGAAAAGAAAATTTTGTATATACAGATTAGCATTTCTCGTATACATAAACAATGCATTTGCATTGTAATAATAATAAGTACCGTTATATAGGTATGCAGGTAAAATGTAATTGTAGTTGATTTTTCCAGTACCAAAAAATTTAGGGTTTTGGAAAGTTTTGAAATCATTTCTAAACTTGCGACTACAGAGTGCAGTTGTCAAAGCTTTCTGTGTGTGTTTTTTGGTGCCTGTGTTTCAAAAAACTTATTATTGTTATTGTAATTGGTTCAATCGATATTCATTTTGTGAAAAATGTTTAGTCCGCGGAGTGAGCCCCAAGCAGGCCCTTCTAATGAAATTCAAGAAATTATAGCATTATCAGACGACGAAAATGCTGCCACCAACGAAAGAGAGTTATGCCATTTTTCCGACAAGGAAAAAAGCCTCATATTTAAAGTGTATAAAAATTTGAAGATCTTGGAACCAGAGGTTGACCACACAAGTATTGTAAAAAAAACAGCTGTTTTAACAGAAGTGTCAGCAGCGTCGATTTTTAGAATAATTAGATCAGCGGAGGATGGTCAGGGATTCCAGAGAAAGAAAAGAAAAGATGCTGGAACGTTGAAGAAATTAGATCTAAGGGACATGCAGGACGTCAAAAACTGTATATACGATATGTATAAACACAACGAAGTCCCTACACTAGAATCATTAAAAGCAAATTTGGCTACAAACTACAATATAGTATGTTCAAATACAATATTGTACCGACGTTTACTGTTATGTGGATTTCGTTTCAAAAATGTAGACAAGAGACAGGTAATTTTAGAATCACGACGGCTGGTAGAATGGCGAGGTCAATACTTAGGCGACATTAAAAAATATAGATCCGAGGGGCGTTTTGTGTGTTACTTGGACCAGACGTGGTACGATACGCATGATGTAGTAAAAAAATGCTGGGTAGATGATTCAAAAAAGTGCGTATTAACTAGAGATGCAACGGATAGTGATTTGACCGGATAACCGGTCTAAAGTTATGCCGGATAGGCGGATATCCGGCCGGATATCCAGTCTAATTATTCATCTTATGCGAAGAGCATTTGTTGAAAAATTTAACACGTACGACCGTGATAATGGTTCACATTACATACGACATGGAGGAGTGTTTCAAAACCTTTTGTCAAAGCACGAAATCTCGTGTTTTTCTCAAAATTGCCTTGTTTCGTAAACAGATACAGGCACATCCTCATACTGTCTCAATTTTGGGGGTGGTTTAGAAAATATAGCTCCGTCTCTTATTATGAAGAAAAACAAATTTGTCAATTAGAGTAAATATTTTGCCGCCCTTCGATTTCGCCGCCTTCTCTGGAGAGAGTTGCTGTATTTCTATTATTTCATTGCATTAGTGAACTAGCGACATATCAGTACAAGCTTTTATCACTCAACGTAAATTATAGATTTTGAACTGTAAATAGTCCTAATTTAGGGCCATGTCTCTAACCACTTTCCATTACTCTTCAATGTACTTTTTTAATTAATTATTGTGAACAAATAAAGTACGTATGTTCCAGTACAGTATTTTTCAAAATTTGAATTTTTAATTTTCAATTTTTTACCATGTGCACTACTATCGGGCACGACCGGATAGTATACTGCCGGATATCGTATCCGGCCGGATAGTAAAAAAGTTGCCGGATATGCCGGATACCGGATAGTAACCGGATATCCGTTGCATCTCTAGTATTAACGGCCCCCGTTGGTAAAGGAAAGCGCATTATAATTTTACATGCAGGATCTGAGAGAGGGTGGATTGGCGAACATCTTTTATCTGGTCGTAATTTGTCTTCCTGTAAATTGGATTATCACGAAGATATGACAGCTGAACTATTCGAGAAATGGTTTGAAAAACAACTGTTGCCAGCTCTTCGACCGAACAGCGTTATTGTTATGGATAACGCAAAGTACCATTCAAGACAGAGTGCTAAAGTTCCCAATAGTGCAAGTCGAAAAGCGGACATTCAAGAATTTCTCCACGAAAATGATTTATACTTCCATGAGTCTTATACAAAAAAAGAGCTATTGGAAGTCCTAAAAACAAAAAATTTCCCAAAAAGTTATTATGTTGACACCGTGGCTGCAACAAAAGGAGGCTTCCACCGTATTACTGTATTTTTAATCCGATAGAGCTAATTCCACCTAGCAGAAGACATCAAAAGATAAGACTACCACCTAACTATAAATTGATCTCGTTGGACGTCGTTTCACTGTTCACCAATATTACGAAAAAACTAACGTTAGAACTAATTGAGAAAAAATGGTCAATTTTGTCTGCTTACACACAGATTAAGAAGGACAACTTTATAAAAATGGTAGTATATTGGGCCTGATGAATAAAAAGTAAGCAATTGCTTGAACAGAAATCACTTTAGCAAAAGCAATTGCTTAA
>JAZBHA010000958.1:9627-35653 GCA_037464855.1 Iselma pallidipennis | reverse complement strand
ATGACAATAATTCTAGGGCGCCATATAAATTCTTGCATAAGGGCGTCAAGCACCCTAGCGCCGGCCCTGGAGCTTGATATCAGTAGTACAGTGGAGTCTCGATTATCCTACAGTCCTAGATACAGGATTGAGGGGTTTTTGAATAATCAAAATGTCGGATAATACCCATATCTACGGCCACAGTAATACACATAAAATATGGATGTGCTTGGGCGAAATTTTATCTACTGTGGACAATTAACAATCTCCTCCTCCATTATGTTGTTACATTTTTTTTCTGAATGTCGGATAACCTCGACTCTACTGTACCTATAGATATTTTCATTAATTTATATTACTTACTCGATGATTAGTAGTGTTCTGATGAGATTTACGAAAATAACTTTTAATAATTTCATTTATACCATTACCAGGATATGGTTTTGAAATAAAGTACGGTATCAAACTTAAATCATAATCAATTAATGGTTTCTTGATTAATTCATTATTTTCTTGCATATTTTCTAATTCAGTACGTTCACGTATTATCATACATACTGAACGTAATGTAAAATAATAAATAATTTCAACACCTGATAGTAAACTGAAACCTAAGAATAAACCAGCAATACCACCAAATGAAACCAGCAAATCAACCCAACCAAATAATACTTCACGTTTATAACGAACCATTGGCCATGAAACAAACTGAGTCTCTAGAGATGTTGTCCCTTCACTATTAAAAAAATGATAATAATAAAGTGTAGGTACTGCAACCACGGTGTATTGCAACTCAAGAGCACATAGTTGAAATAAGAATATTTTGATTTGTATGTCAACAAACTATTAAATGTAAACATCAGTACGTATTAAGCCAATCAATTTGAAGCGTTCAAATTCTTATCTTAACTATAACCGTTTTCTAACGACTAACAATGCGAGATCAGGATCTGCGGATCCATCGGGAGATCAGATCTTTTGTTTGACACACACGCAGCGACCATGGTCTGCCGACCAGATCGTCAATTTCTATCTTTCACGGATCTAGATCTGTGGTTGGATCTGTGATTCACCACACAAACGCAGATCGTGTCGAGAGATTAGAGATAACAAACTAGCCGACATTTTCAAACTGCTTCAAAGATCAGATCGGTAGATCCATCTCGCAGATCTTGGTCGCCACACAAGCAAAGATTTCATGACCCTCAGTCATCGGGCAACAGATGATCGGGAGATACTCTGTAGGTGTGTAGCGAAACGTGATCGGAAGATCTGATCTCCCGATGGATCCGCAGATCCTGATCTCGCAGAAACCTTCACGTGAATAGACACATTTAAGCGAATTCATCCTACTTCGAATAGTCATTTTCACGTCACAACAAGCAATTGATTTGGAAAATACTCGCTTGTATTTGTATTCAAACGTCAGCCCTGGTATGGTTTGAAACTCCACTGTAAAGTGATGTGGAGACAAGAGTGGAAAAATTTGCTGCCAATCAAATGCATCAAATAAAGCACTCAAATACATTGCATTTTCTTAATGTGTTCAAGTTCAACTACTTGATAACGTATTTCAATCATACGCTTCAAATAGGTACACAAATATGATGAGTCGTCAAAAAACGGTTAACAATAAGTGTGGTCCAACTGGAGTCCGAAATAATTAGAAGATCGCAGATATGTTTAAATCATTTAAATTGGAACATTTGCTCATGCTTCTAACTATTTCAGACTTTTCTGATATTTCAAACCCTGGTTAGGGTAGCAGTAGGGCTCCTGCGTCTAGCCCACTTCATGTGGTCCTACGAAGTTGAAATTCTGTACACACACTATATGAACCACAAAGACCACAAAAATAACCTCTGAAAAATCAGCCCTTAGGGGTAGTCAGCCAAGCCACCACTATTCTACTCTGTAGGGCAAAAGTACCTAACCCGACGAAACGGAACGTATCAAAAGCAAAGTATTAACTTTTTCAAATTTTTATCTCGGGTATGTCTGACCCAAATTAAAGGCTAATGTTGACAAATAATTGCCAGTGTCACTTCTTTGTCAATATTGCTCTCTAATTTGGAGCGGGAAGACATGAGATACGTAAAAATTTGAAAAAAATCAAACTTAAGTGAGTTACAAACGATTTGACATCGTCAACCTGACAAGTGGCAAGGCATCTTACGAAATCAGGTGTGGCATGCACACAGCCTGGCACGGCACCTGATATGGTCAGATTATCTAACACATACGACCAAAAAAAAAACAGTTTTGTCAGGTGACAACCCTACACACGACCTGATATTGCATCTAACCTGACCATCCAATTAGCCTTACAGTCTAATGATGTCAGATTGTGTGTAACACACATTATATCTTGATACCTTTCACTTCGACTGGACCTTGTCACTACGGGTTGAAATAGACGTAGTTTTGGGGGCGATTAACTGTTCGGGGTGATTGATTTTTATTTTTGTTATGGCTCATGTAGTGTGTGTACAAAATTTCAACTTGGTACTGTGATTCATTTTTACCTGTATAATAGATTTGTCGAGATTTATTCTTACCTTTCAGTCAGTTTTTCCACTTCATATACAGTATTTGAGCAGCCTAATTGACAATTACATCGATCAATATTTTGTATTTCATCTAATTTATCGGCTATACATTTTAATTGACTAATTTTACAATATCTATAATATTGATTATTATTATTCTCATGAACTTCAGAATAAAAATGTGGTACACATTGACATAATCTCATTGAATTGTCCATACGACATTGTTTCGTACATGCTGTATACGAATATATAGAATCAACTCTTAATTCAATTTCATTTGGAAATATACAACGTCGTTGTTTGATTGATAATTGACGTGTATCGTCTGTTGTATAAGTTTCCTTTACAGAAAATGATATTGTTTGTATACGATATTCCCATATATATTGTGGCTCTAGATCGACAGTAGGTTCATCATCGGAATGTAAAATGAAAATCTAGTAAGAAATCAATCAATTTTAATTCAGTTTCACAACTCCTAACTATCGTGCGAACAAACATAACCGATCGCAGTAGGTGATACACCCTACACTTATGTTAGCAATACTGTTTATTGACATTTTTAGTCTCTTAGGGTGCGTATTCATGGAGAGACTTTTCTCTCCTAACTTTCCTCTTCTTTCGCGGAAAATAAAGAGGTACTTGCTCTAAAATTAAGGAGGCACCTATCTTTTGTCTTTTTTTAGCACGAAAAGGGGAAAGTAAGGAGAGAAAAATCTCTTCGCGTATACACACCCATAAAGATGATAATTGAAAGGTGCTTGTTCTTATCACCTACTACGTCGCACATCTTTTTTGTTTGTATGATATTAGAAGTAAATAGATAATCACCGGCATTCTGGTATCTGTGTTTTTTACAGTAAATTTCAATGCCCACTTTAGATCAGTTTCTGATATATAATGCATTTGAAAATTTGGTAATAATTTATTGGACCTGAAAAATTTAGTAAAACATCAAATTGTTAAACGTCGTGCACTCCGAAATTGTTACCAAGGAACATGTTTTTCATAATTTCGTGAATTGAATGTATAGCAAAACCCACTTTCTGTAAATACTGGAAAGAATTTCTCACAACAATCGATTGGTGTTGATAACCATTCACAACGTTCAAAAATTTCATCGCATCGATTCATTAACTTAAAAAAAATGGAGCAAATATTTAACCAATAATGATGTTCACTAATTGTAAGTATTATAATAAGTTGGTTATAACGACACCTTATACAACGAAAACACAGTTATTACAAAAAGCTAACCAGTCCATTTGATTCATGTACATCACTCAAAAATCTGGCTACTAATTCTACTTTCTCTAAAATAAACTAAATATGGGACGATTCCCTCCACTACTTTGGAAGAATGTATTATAACTTCACTTTCCACCCGACAATTGTAGCAGTAATGTAATGTTTTAGACAATACGATGTCATCATCTTCTTAAAGAATATCCAAGTGTTGAACCAGGTTTTTCATCGTTCATACTTTTAACGTTTGGTGCCACGAGACTGCTGATGGCCGCAAAAATAATCACAAGCCTTAGTTGGTGGCCACAGGATTCCCTTCTTTATCAACACACCTAGTATGTTCATTAAAGCGTCAGTACGTTCCATGAACATCTACTTACGTGGGCTGTTCGATAAATTCGTGAAATGTTGGATCAGGCGGCACTAGCGGGATGTGGACTTCATTTTGGGCATATCTACGATATGGTGATGAAAGGTCGGAGATTGAATATACGGGAGATTGCTACAGCTATAGGCATCTCAAATAACCAAACCAAACCACATGAAAAAATTGTCCGCAAAATGGGTACCGCGTTTGCTGTTTCACCACGACAATGCGCCAGCCCACACGTCCGCAATTGCGACAGCAAAATTGGTATTATCAGTGCAAAGTCTTATGACCGTGCGCGGCAGAAGCAAAGAGTGTCCACATGTGGTCTATTATGCATTACAATAACGTTGGCATTTCTCGCGCTAGCTTCGTGGCGGGAGGATCTATTCAATGACTACAGAGCGGCCAGTTGTTCACTCTAAGTAACGTGCGCACGATGATTAGTAGGTATAATACCACTTCTCGGCCGATATTTTCCCCTTGTGACTCCGCCTTGGCGCAGCGGGCGGTCATAAGACTTTGCACTGACAATAGAATTAGGCTACGAAAATGTTCGACATCCCCTGCTAGCCAGATTAGTCACCCTTGGACTGATTTTTATTTCCCAACATGAAAAAGTTGCTCGCGGGAAAGAAATTTCAAGCCATTGAAGAAGTGATTGATGAAACAAACGCGTATTTTGAACAGCTAGACAAATCGCTTTATACGCACGGGCTTGAAAACCTAGGATATCGCTGGACCAATTGTAAGTGTATCGCCATTAAAGGTGACTATGTTGAAAAACAAGATAGTAGTTTTTTTCCAAAAAAATACTGTCTTCTTGATTTTTTCACGGATTTATCGAACAGCCCACGTATGTCTTATGCCGTTCAATTTTGCTTTTATAAAATTTTACAACTACTACGTATAAATTAATGATTGAGTGGTTGCATTTGAGAACCCCTGGCCTAGAGGTATTGCGTGGTAGCAGTTAAGAACGAAGTGTCTTCTAGGATCTAGAGTTTAGATATAAAAAATAAGAGCGCACTAAACTAGTTTTTACCAATCCGAAAGGTTCAACACTTGTATATTCCTTAAAGCAAAAATGATGTTATACAGGTACTCCTCACTTTAGGACCGAGTTCCGGGCGTCGTAAGTGCGAGTGGTCGTTAAGCGAGGAGCGTACGCCGGGAATGAAAATGACTGAAAAAGTGCACAGTAAGCCTATAGTACGCTCAGTGCGCATGTCACCATTCGCCACTAACCGACACTCAAGCTGAGAAAGGGGATTCCCCGAATTGCAGGTCGAAATTCGATGGGTCGTAAGTGCGAATGGTCGTTAAGCAGATAGGTCGTAAAGTGAGGAGTACCTGTATTCTTTAAAACCACTTTCCCGTCATAACTGTACGGCGGAAGTAGTCTCATTGTCAGATACAGTGGTCGCCGTTTATTATGATCACTTTGGGACCGATTACAGTAACCGAGTGGACGATAACAAATTATAATTATTGACTGCAATTACACATTACACATTACACATTCATATGTGATACTTTTCGAATAAACCACCTTTTTTCAACATAACCTAGATGTTATCGTGATAACAATATCCGATTGATACCATTATCCGTGATTATAATATCCGGCGACCACTACTTCCAAAGTGGTGAGGACCAATTGACCTATCCCCCAATTTCAGGTCAGCGGTTTTAAAAGACCTCTTATTTCAAATGGCAATCCTAAATGTTAGTACTTACGTTAAATGTTAAATTTTTTAAATCAACATCATCTGTAATTAAGTCAGACTTAACATTATATGCTTGACTATTTATAAATTCCTTAATTGTATTAAAATTTAGTTTTGTCAAACTGATAAAAAATTGTATGTATTCTTCCGATGAAATTGAAAATGGAATTCTATTAAAAAAAACTACTTAATAATTAATTTAATTAAAAATTAGGAATTTGAATGAATTACGATTTTGCATGTTCATCTAAATATTCTTGAATTCTTGTCAAATTACTTGGTAATTCTTGACAGACTGTTATTCCTGGAAATGGTACATCCCAATTATGAAAGTCTGTATCTAATCCAGTAATTGTTGGATTTGTCTGAAATTTCTCCCATAAACTAACGATAATAACAATTGTTGTTATAGCACCAATTGCTACACAAGCAAACCAGATAAACCTTCGAAAAGATTATTAGTATTAATGAAATGTATTTGAAGAAAGACGTATCAGAAGGCAAAATAAAGTTCACTTTTACTTTTCTTATGATTTTGTTATCTATTAACTTGAGTACCGGTTTCGATTATAAAACCATCATCAGCCAGATTAATCAAAAATGTTATTTTGTTGTTATTCCAAGGAAATAACAACAAAATTTATTAATAACTTGCTAATTTTCAAAAGATTATGTTTGTAGCAATTTTCGATTTCGTTTTATCCTTCGACTAAATGAACTGATGACGATGGTTTTGGAATCGAAGCCGCTACGTTAGGAATTTTAAAAAAAGTATTGAATTTGAAGAAAATACATACTTTTCTATAAATGGTCGTCCTTTTTCTGCAATATATCGGACACCATGTAGGGTTGAATGTTCAAAAAATATATGTGCTTGTACATTCCAACACGTTTTTAACAATGAATAATATTTTGCTAGCGTTTTAAAAGATTTTTTCTTTGCATTTTTCATTTTTTTTTCTTGACTACAGTCTGTTTCTCTACAAACAGTATTTCTGAATGTTGCTTTATTGTTGTTGCAAGTATTGATTGTATGTTAGTATTACAAAAGAATAATAGAAAATACAAAAAATAAACTGTAACAATGAAATCATAAACGATAATCTCCATTTTGATACTTATCTAAATGATTTATAATTCAATGAATAATTAGAAAAATATTGATTTGCTTTCTATATTTTTCTGTTAAAAGAATTAATTTATAGAAATATAAAAAAAATTGGTGGATGAATTTCTGAAAATTTGAATTTTTTTGAAGAGAAAGTTATAATTGCTGTTTATGATTAAAAGTAAATCGATATGAAACATCCACATGATTTTATAATAACACTACAATATCAGTTGTTTGGACAAGATTTTTATTATAACTATTTTTTGCTGATTCCGGCCGACGTTTCGCGCCACCGTGGGGCTTGGTTGCTTTCTGCTTTTTGTTTTAGCGTACGTACTGCCTTATTAGAGGCTACTTGTGGTAAGTACAGACTGCAGTTTACATGTAGATTTTTTAAGCTAGACTTGACCTAGTAGTGCGGTTTCCGAGCAGTCTACAAGTGTAAACATTCGCAAGACCTGGCCTCAGAAACTGGGCGATCACTATTGCTAGACTCACTTTCCTCTACATCAAGAGGCAATGTAGTATAGTGTAGATTTCGCCATCGGAGTACTTATCTACATCTGAAACGAAAAGGCAAGGGCCTTTACACAACATTTCGAAGGAACTCGGAATCGGCATTTCTGACGCTAATAGAAAAATATTGTAGTTTCCACCACGGTAATTAGTTTTAATAATCTAGGTTAGGCATGGACAGCCTTTCCTAGTTCGGGGGCCAAATTATCATTTCGTCTACGAGTCAGCTTTACGTGAGTTGGTAGAACACACTATATTTTCTACCACCATAAATTAGACAAACTTCGCTGAAATATAATATATTAGGGCCGGATCAAAAGAACTGCAAGGCCGGGTCCGGCACACCGGCTGTGGATTGCCCACATGTGATCTTAGCTCAATTGTGCTAACTTTGAAGATCAAGCTGCACGGTAGTGCACTAGTTCAAGTTCTACAGTGAGCACCAGCCGGTACCCTTTGCACAAACCAACTTTTACCCCCTATAACGATAGAAACGGAAAACTTAACACTATGTGAAGACCAACTCTTTCAGTCATTTTACCAAATTTAAAGCTTTTAGCTTAAGTGGTTCATGGAATACATTATTTGACAAAAATCATGTTTTTTGGGACACACTCGCTCATCATTAAAATTCCAGAGTATTTCTATGCAGTCTGGATTCTGGATTCTGGATTGATGCTTCTCCGCACAGGCCTCAACAGGCTCATTATGCATCCTCCTGGGGGTCGTCAGCGCCTATCTCTTCCAATATTGCAGAAGCGTGCTTAGACTGGCCCCGGTAACCTCGGCCATGCTAAGCCAGCTCTCCAGCTCTCTAGCCAGCCTGCCAGCTAGTATATTCCCTTCACAATTTTAATGCTATCTGACCAAGTTTCCAAGGCTTCCTATATACTACTTCTGCAGCAGCATGTATTACGCCAAGATCTCCACCTGATAGACCGTGGGATATATTCCAAGTGGTATCGTTAGCTTCAGTTCAAGTTGTGAAGAGTAAACTCCTTCACCTGTGCCTGCGTTAGATCCTCAGTATAAATTTGATAGGGTTTGTCAAAGCCAAAAACGGATAGCCGCTTGTCCGCAATTACACTCAGTAGAGGCGTCTTTACGGCAGTTACGGGCAATCCATCCCTTTTGATTCCACAGACTTTAGCCACAGAGCCGTTCTCGCTGCCTCCCGCTTTATGTTCGAATCTACAAGGGGCGATGACACGAGAAGATATTTCTCTCCTAACCTTTTCTCCTCTCTTTCTAAAAATAGAAAGGCACGTATAGATAGGCCGTTTTAGGTAAAACCAAACCGGCGCATGTTATAGGCGTGGTCGATACATTTCGGCCAATGGAATTTCGATATTTGCAGCGCCGGCTCGTTTCAGTCCCTCTGCGCATTCGATGGTTGGTTTTTCTTAAATTGGCCAAACTATACATATACCCTGTGCTTCTAGAAAATAAGAAAAACGATCTTCCTTCTTATTTTTAATAACAAGAGCAAATAAGTTAGAAGAGAAAATCTCCATGTGTCATTTTTTCTTTTTTCTCTTTCTCTCTAAATAGGAAACAAAGAAAAGTAGATATCTTCTTCCCTTTTTTGATAAAGACGAGAATCGGTAACAAGAGGAGAGAAGCATCCATCATACCATCGTACCCTGAGATTCTTATAATATTTGTGAAACATCTATATCTACTGGTAGACTCGCTTTTATTGATTCCTTTCGTTACTTACAGTTATCGGAAGTAGACTGTATTATTAATAAAACCCGGGAACACACTATATTTTCATTAAACTTTCTTTGTCAGAGTAAGTTTTAATTATTAGTTTTTAGTTTCATGTATAACTTAATTTTCAAATAGAAGAAGTTCTTTAAATAAACACGAAAAATTCCAGATGATGAATGATTCTATTTTAATAACAAGATCATTAATATTATATACACTCGTCATCAACAGTACAGTAATTCGGTCATTTTGTCTCACACTTGTAGATCAAAATTGCCAAAAAAAAAAACACCACTATTTTCATTTCTTTATAATCTATGTAAACAATAAACTTACAAAGAAGAATTGAAAGAGGAACAAATAATAAAATTGTATAAAATCAGACAGTTCTTGTTTATACGTTTTTCTTTGTGTTTTCCTATATTATAAACAATCTGCCACATTTCAACGCGAATAGAGAGTATATAAAAAATTTTATTACGAAATCTGGATGATGAGTTTCGGGGTCAACAACAACAACAAGGAATTTTTGTATTTATATGAAGAACAAAAAAGTAAAAAACGAAAATCTGACCATTCACTTGCATAAATCTGTTTCTTTGTATCACTGTTATTGTTAATATTATTCATGTTTCATAATTTCTTTTTCAGTGAAGTGAAGTGTTTAAAATCTCCCCTTATCGACAGCAACCCGTAGAAATTTAAAAAAAAGCAAGTGATATGTTTTCTTATCAAATGCAGAGCGATGGTGTTATCACCTTAAAGTCTTCAAAAATACTGAAAAAAAAACAAACCACACATGTCTTTGACAAGAAGAGTATGTGCCGTATTGGTGGTGATGACGATAGTGGTGGTAGTGGTAGAATTATCGTCGTCTCTCCCTGAAAAACTGAAAAACATACAGCTTTCAATACGTGTCGCGGCAGTAGTAGTAAGATGTACTCCAGTTAAATTCGGGTATTTCACGTGTTCAGATTGATTGTTATTGTTTTAAGTTGAGAAGCCGTGATTGAAATCGGATATAAAACAAGACACTCTAAAATTTTCCTTTTTGTATGTGTGTGAAATTCATAAATTTTTCTGTATTATACGAGTACAAGAATAGAAGATTTCCCAACAGGTTACTAGTTGTTGTTTGTTTATCATTGTAGAATTTTTTTATTGATTTTTTCTTCGTTATATTATAAACGTTAAAGTTTGATTGGCTATTAAAATTTCCATTAATACACGTATACACCATATACATAGGTAAAGAGAGAAATTGTGTGGACAATGTTCAAATATTTGAACTTCATAAAAGCACAATTTTGTTTTATTATGAAATCAAATTAGGTCTACGTTTCTATCAGTTTTCGTTTTAAAGAACACTAATGGAAAGGAAGCTTCCCTTAAAGTTCACTTTTTCCAATTTCAAAAAATAATAAATGATTCTACCAAACAAGAAATTATTTTTGTTTTATTTTGGTAGCGAGAACCTCAAATTAATGTATTTATTTTCAATTAACTGACAAATATCTTTTGTTTCAGTAGAAGGAAAACAACAGGCAGAAAATTCCAATTAGTTTATTACAGGAGAAACAAACAAGACTGTTTTTAGTTAAATAGTGTTCAATTTTAAATTATCTTTTCCATTTGTTTGAAATTTTCTTCTATAAAATCTCACGAAAGAATGAAACTGTGGAAAGTTTTAGCTAGAAATAGTTATATCTATAATAATCGTGATAAGAATCATTCTTATCAACAACAACAGAATTGTAGTGCAATCCAAAGTATGGAACTTTATGGTAAGTTTTTCTGCAAATCAAAAAAATAAATTATCTTTTAACGTTTTTTCCTGTTTGTTATAACCCGTAACCAAACAACGACAAATGTTACAGATGGTCTTTCTTCTATTTCTCTGACCTTCTTATACTAGAACTGTTACGGATATTATAATTTTCAATGCATCATCACAACTTGATTAAGAAAACAGAATCATCATCATCAACATGATTTGACGATGTAATTATTTGGAGACGGTTTTCCTGTTATCTCTATCTCGATTGATTACAATTCCAGACATATTTCTCAAAATAGCCAATTTTATAAAAATGTTGTTAATTGAATAATTGCCATGCTTAATTGTATGATTGATAGAAATTTAAAAATTGAAGAAAAAAAAACAAATCGAAAGGAGGAGAGAAAAAAAAACAGGAAAACGAACAAATCTTTCCCATTTAACCCTACAGAGTCTACCCTAATCTACGATTAGGGTAGACTGTTTTTTTTATTACTACCGCCACTTAAAAAATCTCAACATACACAAAAAGCAAAGCGATTTTTATAGACTTGTTAAATGACAGATTGTCTTTGTTATGTGTAGTATGGGTATGTGTATTTTGTATATTTTCAGAACTGTTAATGACATGTATTTCAACTGAGTCTAGTCTGGTTGTAAATTTTGTTGTAAACAAAGAAATTATACAAGATTCCTATCGATTATTGAAATAATTATAGCTCATTGTTTTGTTTTTTTTTTTAGAATACAAGTCGCGTTCACCGACATTTTCCAATGATTCAGGAAAATATTCAGAACAACAAGATCTCTATTTGACAACAACAGTTCAATTACGAAAAAGAACAGGAGAAGGTTTGGGCATTATTCTGGCAACACTACCAGGTGAGATTTCTCTTTTTTTTTTGTTAATTCATAATTTTTCGACAATATGAATATCATCAACGAAAACAGAAAGAGGCTAATTGAGCACGTGCCAAGCAATTGGCATTTTTTCTATTATTAAAAGGAAATTTGTGAAATAAAACCTGCAACTTCCGATAGTTCTAAAAATACAGCCTTTACTTTTTTGAAGCTTATTTTTACAATTCTTCAATGCAAAAATTAGTAAATAGTCATTTTCTATTCGTCTATGTTCTGCTTTGTGCCTTATGTTCATCCCATTCATTTTAATCAACTCCGAAAGAGTTGACATTTAGTAAAACCGGATACACATATATTGGAAAGAAGATGACGCAGTTTCTAAGCTTTTCTCTCTACTGTTGCTGATATTGGATGATGATGATGATGATGATGAAGATGATGAACCATCTTCGGTTTATAAATAGGTGGCGGGTCGCCGCCCCCTCATTCATTACACATATGTATATACATATATATACCTGGTTTAATTCTTACTCATTTTGGAAATTTGTGATAAAAATAAATTTAAAGAGTTCTTCAGTAATTGTGTCTGGAAAAGTTGCCCCATTGGGAATTCTATATAACTAGTGGTACTGTTATTGAACTTTTCTGATTATTTTTAGGCCTTGTATACTATACGTACGTATTCCGAACATCTGTTCGGTAGTTTTTCAATTTACTATCAAAATACGATTGAATTTTGAAATTGTCGTTTAAAAAAAGAATTGTAGACAAAGATTTAAAGAAATATCTTCAACAACAATTCCAAACAGAAAACTTTGCAAAACCCACAAAAATCTATTTCTAGATATTTAGACTCGTTTCTAGTTATTTTTATCTATAATCGACGGATATTAAAAGAGTTGAAGGTAAAAAAAAGTCAAAAAGAAACCGGCAAATTTTTACGAAAATGAAAAGACCACCAAAGCTGTTCATCAACAAGTACTAGGTATATGTAGTCGATATGTTGCAATCTTCAATTATAGTTTTCAGATGTTGCTGCAGTTGGTTAATCACTCTTTAAAACATAAAATTTAAACTAAGTTTAGAAAAAAAAACAGGTGAAACTACATAGTATTAGTTAGTAAATTATTGAGTTCGGTCCTGGAGACGGCGATTCGACGTCGTCGTCGTTGTCGTCTCTATCTCCCTAAAAACACTGAAGGCAAGGAGGCAGTTTAAAAATAAACAGATTGTCGTCTCTTGTTCTAAAACTAACTCTCTAAAACTCACAACATAGTATAGTAGAAGTGTATCATCGTAACTAGATCATGTCTAATAGACTCAATTTTCCGAAAATAATACTTTTTCAAAGGGACAGAAAGAAAAAACAGTCAACAAGAAATTCAAACGTCTCTGTTGCAAGTCTCATTCTTTTTGAACTTTTGCTGTGAATAATAAACAAATCTAAAACCAGTGTCCATGGATATGCATGTTTAGTAGTATATGTTTATATTATTGTTTTTAAGTGCTAATTATTAAGTGTCCCGATAGTTCGAATATGGTTGTATAATGATTGAAAGAAAAAAATTCGAAAATGTTCACAACATTTAAATTACCTGGCTTAAGACCAAGAGCAAAGAGTTTTACGAATGGTGATGAACAACAACAACAACAAGAACAACATCGACGACAACATAATAAAAGTTGCAAGATTTTATGTAAATTGCCACGTACACCATTATTAGGATCACCTAAACAGAAACATCAGAAAAAACGTAAACTTTATGAATTTTTTTGTTATTTACTCGTTCTTTTTACTAGAAAAAATTGTCAAGGCTCTTACCTCCAAAAGACGCCCATTTTATAAATTATTATCGAAAAGCTTAAAATAACAGTGGCCAATAAAAAAGACTATTCTGAATAGTGAAAAATTCAATAACTGATCGCTAAGATATGAGTTCTCTAAAATGTGTCCCAAATTTTGTTTTTCGTATTTTATTTTTGGATCTTTAATATCAACCAATTTTAGCATATAAGGGATCTTTGAAAGGTTTACTTTTTATATTTTTTTGTTGTAGAAATTACAGGTTGTTGTCCTTATTAATTCTTAAGTAATTAATGGAAAATTCTAACAGATGCAAAAATTACCATAATGAGTATTGTTTATTTGAAAACAGTAAAAATTCGAATTTAATGGAAATATTTTCCTTTCTTTGTTATGATAATTTCACTAACTTTATTTCTAAATAGGAACCGGAATGACAAATTAGTATAGTTTTGTTAACACATAAATCATTTTGATTTCATCATCATCTTCATCGTCTGAACTAGTTCCAAGTTTACCTTAATATAATTAAAATTAATATTGATTTTTAGGAAATTCTGAAACAGAACTATGTCCAAGTATTGCCTCATTACGACCAGGTTCAATAGCTTTAACAAGTGACCAATTAGTACCTGGTGATCGGATTTATAGTGTAAATGGTATAAACACATCACGTATGAAACCAGAAGATGTTACAAAATTATTAGACAATGTTGATGGGAATGCTATGTTAGAAATTCAATATTCACTACCACCATCCAATTATGGTTTGTAAAGATTTATTGTTTTTGGGTATTACTTAGATCAACGCAAAATTTTTGCCGCCGCGGCCGCAGCAAAATTTTTTCTCCTCCTATGGTGTGAACGCTCACATATACCGCCATGGCTTAGAATATCTCGCGATTTTCACTGCCGCCGTGGCGGCAATAAATTCATGTAAGCGTATACTTATTGTTAGATAGACGAATACTTTCATCATAATTAGTAGCCGTTCTCAGACTAATCTGAAAGTTTGCGGCAGGTAACGACAAACGTCTAGCCGTCCTAACTATTGTTGAGATTTACTTTCCTAAACACCATTATTTGGACCCACTGGCGCTGATAGTACTATGAGCAAATAAAGCTTACAGACTATAACTTATTGTTAGATTCAAGTACTATTTAAAAACATACACGACGTGTACACCGTAACGTTGGCTATACTCGCAGTTGAGTTAACAAATTTACCTATTTTTTAGTGAATTTTGCGTGTAATTTTATATTACAAGCCTAAAATTTGTAGGCTGGCTCATCCATTACTCAAATATATCCTGGACGTGATCATATAAACGTTTTTTTTCAACTTTTCCAAAATACTGAGAATATGACACTACGACGAACTAAACCAAACACCTGGTATATATATCTTTTTACGGATAGACTATTTTGTAGACAGGACTGCGCTAAGATAGCATGTGGTACCGATAGGCCCATGGTTTATTCAAATATTGTATTAATAAACAATTATCTGTATATTAATTCAAGCCAGCTCATCGGAAAATTCGCGGCATTTTGCCAGGCCATTGCAACACCATGTGTAGTAGCCTTTTTTCTTCTGACCTTACTGAAGGTAAGACCGCAGTGACAATAGGCAGTGGCGTAACTAGTATCGGACATCAATAACCGGACTCTAATATATAAAAGATGTCTTCAAGTCTTGTATCTTTGTGGTAGACTCGAGCTCGGTGCGTTTTCACCATTGTAGTGACGCCGCTGGAACTAGGAATATAGGTACATATACGGTACCAGAGATGTTCTACCTACTCATAATCAGACATAAAAAGGGCACAATTTACCATAATGAGAATCATTCATTTGTTCCAAAAAAAACTACTCCTACATTAATTCATGATGGCCCACGGGAAATTCCTACTGTCTCGCCTCGCCAGTCCAGTCAGACACTGATACTTTTTACCAACTCACTGTTATAAGATAAGGGCAGATCGGGGCCGCCGCAACCAGGTGTGCATGTTGTACACCGCACAGGGGCGGCTTATCGGTTGGGGCGCCACATCGCGATGCTTCTCCTTCACAGGGACGCCAAAATGTTTATTGCACAGCGGCGCCTATTAGGGCTAGCGCATATTGACACAGAGCAGAGCAGGGCAGTGTAGTTCAATTTTTTTGTATTCCATGTAAGTTAATGAAGCATCGCATATTGCCGCGCAGTGTAGGGCAGTTCAGTTCAGTACTTTTTGAATAGAGCTGTCCCGACACTGCCCTGCTCTGTGCTGCCCTGTGTGCCAATATGCGCCGGGCCTTAGGCACTCGGCGGCACTGTGGTAGATATTCTTTAAAAATAACTTTTTCCTATTGAGTTTATTCTCACTCAATAAAGCTGTAAAATTTTAAATTATTCTGAGAGCGGTGTTTAACTTACAATTAGCCTACTATGATGCACTCAGTTCACTTTATTATTAATTATTTATTTTTATATAGCTTCCTCACAGAACTCTTTATGTGTAACAACAAAAGTAACAGAAATCACATTAGAACGTGTCGATGGTACATTAGGTATAACATTACGTGGTGGTTATATACCTGATAATCCACAACTAAGTGGTCCATTAATTATAACACAAATCCGTCCAAATGGACCAGCACATCGAAATGGTTTAATACGTGTCGGTGATCGTTTATTGAAAGTTGATCAATATTCATTGATCAATAAAACATTATTAGAAGCACAAAAATTACTATCGAAAAATAATAATAATAATAGTAGCAATAAATTTACAAATTTAACAATTGAATATGATGTTAGTATAATTGAATCAATAAAATATGCAAATGGACCGTTATTAATTGAAATTGAACAACCAATTGGTGGTAGTAGTAGTAGCGCTAATAATGATAATGATTTTGGTTTAATTTTAACAACAACACCACCACCAACGACACAAACAAATTGTTGCAACAATAGTGATTTAGATGAAATATCAATCACAAATTATTTTATTGAAAATATCATACCAGCTAGTACAGCTGACCGTTGTGGTGCATTAACTATTGGTGATCAAATTTTAACAATTGATAATATTGAATCGAGTAATTTTAATGGTAATTTATTGGACTTGCAATATTTATTACGTAATGTTAGAAAATTACAAATTTTACCATATCACTTAATTATAAATCGTTGTTATTGCTGTTGCAATAATTCAAGAAACTTATCACCAATTCTACAACATAATCATCAACAATATCAACAATTTTCAACTTTAAATTCAAGACGATCAAGAAATCACCATCATCACCATAATCGACTAAATCGTCTAAATCGACAAAGTACTTTCCACAGTAGTGATTCAAGTAAGACTTTGATTCGGATCTTGTAGATCACATGACTAGACGAAACAGGCAGTTATTGGTTGCTTAATACATTCTGTTTGATCATGTGACATGTAATGCATAAGCCAACCAATAAATGTCTTTCGCACCAAGTCGTGTGATATGAGAGCTATACAACGGAATTTAAACGGAACTCTACATATTTATTTTATGAACGTTTTTTAAAACAGGAATTCAGCAAAAAGAATATTTTGTTTATACTATTTTATTTGTGATTCCTGCCAACGTTTCGCACTTGATTTGTGCTTCATCGAGGCCTCTCACAAGTTTTGCCTTGAAGAAGCACAGATCAAGTGGGAAACGTTGGCAGGAATCACAAATAAAATAGTATAAACAAAATATCCTTTTTGCTGAATTCCCGTTTTAAAAACGGTCACAAAGTATGTAATCAGCAACGAAACAATATCGAAAAATCTACATATTTATCTTTATCGTCTTCTTGCTCTTTATGGATATCGATAAAGAAATGGCAATTCAAGAGTCCTCACTCTTTAAGGGGGACATTTAAATCATATATCTATCTTTATTCCTATCGCAAATTTATATCTCTCTTCTTTAAAGGGTTAACACACCTTCTGACTTGGTCGGCCCGACATGACCTCTAACAAAAGGGGACATTACACTATAATAGATCGTGGACAAATAGGTACAGTTTATATAATGTTTTATACACTCTATTTCACACAAAACTTACATTTCTTGTAAACAGGAGTATTCCACTGTCAAAGCTTATCACAGATAGTACTTTTTTTCTTCCTATGACTCTCGAATACCGTCACCGATCGTTTATAGTGTAATGTCCCCTTTTGTCAGAGGTCATGTCGAGCCGACAAGTCAGACGGTGTATTAACGCCTTTACTGTGTGGACATATTTCCTATTCGCCGAGTTTGTCAGCTGTAAATGGGTGGGGGAGAAGCTGAAGATGAAGATAAAGATGTGGATTTCGTTTTAACTGCCAAGCAATTCCTTAGGGATAAAGATGAAGATGTAGAGTTGCGTTTTAATTCCATTTGATAATAGTTGGTGACGATTACGGTTGTTTTAGGTAGCAATTTTTATGGTTGTAGTAGTAGTAGTAATGGTAATACTAATGTTGTTTGTCATCCAGAAACATTAATAATAACATTAAATTCAGATGTCAATTACGGTTATGGTATTAATGTATCTATAAATAATGATAATGGTAATATTTATATATCACGTATAATACCAGATTCACCAGCTTATCATTGTGGTTGTTTACAAACTGGTGACCGTATATTATCAATAAATCATCAAACAAATTTAACATTACATGAAATTAATAAATTCTTAGAATTAAATCATGATAATAATGACGATGATGATGATGATGACAATAATGATAATAAAATAATACTAGAGATTGAATTTGACGTAGCTGATACAATTGTACCATCTACTGGTATATTTACAGTAAAATTACCTAAAAAACACGGCTGTAATAATAGTTTAGGTATAACGATAACATCATCAAAATATCATCATCAACAACAAGATGAGTCCTTTATAATCACAGAAATACGTCGTGGTTCAATAGCACATCGTACTGGTACCATACACGCTGGTGATCGTTTATTATCAATAGATAATCAACAGTTGAATTATTTAAATGTTGAGAAAATTTTCAATCTATTACAACAACAAACAAATAACGATATTGTTACACTGAAAATTGAAAAAACCGAAATTGATAATAAAAATCTATTATTAGATAGTATTATCTATACGGTTGAATTGCATCGTTATGGTGGTCCATTAGGTATAACAATATCTGGTAGTGAAGATTGTATGGAGCCCATTATTCTATCACGACTAACTGAAGGTATTTCTTATATACAATCAAGACTGTATTCTTATCAAAAATTCGTGTAAATTTTAGGTGGTTTAGCTGAGAAAACTGGTGCCTTACATGTCGGTGACCGTATATTGGCAATAAATGGTGAGAATTTAGATCATCGACCGTTATCTGATGCTATACGTTTATTACAAACATCCGGTGATCGTGTACAGTTGAAAATTGCACGAAATTTAATTAAAAGTGATGATGAACCGTCAACATCTTCAACACCATCATTACCACAGCCGCAATCACCACCGCCACCACCACCACCACCACCGCCGCCACCGCCACCAATACCCACAATTACACAAATAACAAGATGTAATTATTCAAGTCCTGGTGTTTTAAGTGTTGATAGTGCTGTTCATAGTTGGGACAGTACAACCATTGGTATTGATAATAGTAATGAAATACATAAAGAACAACAAGACGTAATCGAAGATGGTGATGAAAGTATCTTAAGTGAATCAATTATTTCAATTCAACAACAACAACAGCAACCAGAAAATAGTAGAAAGAAACATGACTCCGAATTGCAGTTTTATTCGGATACTGAGGATATATTTTTATGTCCAAGTCCATTACCATTACCAAATTTTAATAACACTAACCATAGCAATAATGAAATATATAAAATAAATAACTATTTAAAAACAACAATAAGTAATGAAAGTATATTAGATAATGAAATTTATCATATAACATTATATAAAGATTCAATATATGATGATTATGGTTTCAGTGTTAGTGATGGTTTGTATGAGAAAGGGGTTTATGTTAATCGTATAAGAAAAGGTGGACCCGCTGATATTGTTGGGTTATTAAAACCCTACGACAGAATTATTCAAGTATTTCAAAACTATTTTTTTTTATAGGTATTTGAATTAATTAAAAAAAAAAAAAAACTTTATTACAGGTGAATGATACAAAAACTAAAGATTTCGACTGCTGTCTAACAGTGCCTTTAATCGCATCTGCCGGTGATAGAATCGAATTGGTGATTGCCAGAAATCCGTACTTGAACTATTCAGATAGAGTAGGTATTTCATTTTAGGAACTACCTATGTGTGTACAGTGGAATACAAGAAAAAGTAGTAATTTTTGTAGAACTGACGACAAATAACCACAAATAACAGACCTGACACATAAGAACTTATTGTTTGGAGGAAGAACGTTTAGTTTCAGATTTTCTTAGACCGCAAAACTTGACTTTTTTTCATATCATGTTCTTTAAAGGCTTCTTTGGTGGTAACGTACCCCCTCCCAAAAAAAGATGGATGGTACTATAAGAACCTCCGTACACGGCGGCCGAATCGACCGACCCGTCTCAGGAAAAAATAAAATCCTCGCCTTACCTGTTTGTAGCCAATGGAAAGAGACTAGAAATGAAGTGACGCATACGTAACGCTCCGGACACATCGGACACGTCCCGACAAAAATTACGAGACGTGTCGGGCTTCGTGTACGAACTTACATTAGAATCAATGGTTTTAATTTTTTCCGAGACGGGTCGGGACGTTCGGGTCGGTCGGGTCGGTCGGTTCGGCTGCCGTGTATGGAGGTCCTTAAACTTCTGAAGCTGAAGCTTTATAAGTTTCACGGTAAATCCGCCTTTATGAAAAGGAAAAACGAAAGCTATTTGACAGAATCAGTCTTTTCTTCCTGTTTAGAAAATATAAAATCACATTAAGAGACAAAACTATTCGTCTAACCATACTCGACAATGGTAATTAACAATTTCAATAACTATTTTTTTCTTTAAACACACGAAAAGTCCGAACTGGAAAAAAATTAAAGTTTTTGTCCGAGATTCATCCACTTTTTCATGTGCTCGACTATACATACATACCGTTCCCAGTAAAATTATTATTATCATTATTATTATTTTTTTTCAGGATCATCAAGACAGTATTTCTAAAAGATCAGTATCAACAAGCCAGAACACAATAACAAAGACTTTATAGAAATGTTATTTATTATAATTTTTGATAAAATTCCAATAGGTTTTTTAAATTATTTTTCAAAAGTATTTTGGACAAATTTTCTGTATTTAAACAATGAATGAGAATAAGAACGGTAATTCTTTATCTTTTTTTTACATCTTTGTATATCTATCCAGATTCCTGACAAATTTCTATCTCTGCTGTCCTTTAGGCCGTTTTTCCACACACCGGCGAAACCGTCGCCGGATGCAATGTAATCATATGAATGTCTTTACACGTACGCCGGCTGCCGGCATCTAAAGTGTTGCCGGCGAGGCCTCCGACTCGCCGGCCGCCGGCTGTTCGAAGGCAATGTTTCCTTATGTAGGTTTTTGCACACGCTGGTGCCGTCGCCGGCGAGAGGTATATGTCGAACATATGTTTCTTTAGTAACTGAGAAAATCCAAGTCCTCGCCGGCAACGGCAATGCCGGTCTGTGTAAAGAACATTTCGCCGTTGCCGTCGCCGGCTTAAAACTGGTGTGTGGAAAAACGGCCTTACTGTGCCAGCTTATCTATTATTATCTAAGTTTTTCGCTCTAAATGAGTGGAGAGAAGATGAAGATGAAGATGTGGATTTTGCTGTCAAAAAGCCTTGGTTATATATAATATAACAGTCAGGATAGGTTTCTCTACGGTAGCGGTTCTCAAAATTTTATGACTTCGCGAACCCATTTTATATGATGCACATTTTGCCCGATCCTCAACTCCTTAGTTCTTGACTTCATACTTTTGCTTAAATAACAAATCATAGTTTGAAACATCACTTATGGATCCAAGTTTAAGAACCACTGGCCTAGAGATTTTGTATGTGTCCTAAATAAAAGAAGTTATAAGGGTGAAGATTGCAAACCACACAAAAGAATCCAGCGAGACGTGGCGCGCTAGTATGAATCTGAAATCTCTCAAACGCTAGGCTTCTGCTAGCGACCAGCGCCAGGCCTCATTTTGGCTGTGCGATGCGTGGGGCGGTGCTAGGCTTGGTGCGCCAACGTGAAGTCCACCTTAGTTCTTGACTTTATACTTTTGCTTAAATAACAAATCATATTTTGAAACATCAGTTATGGATCCCAGTTTAGGAACCACTGATCTAGAGATTTTGTATGGATGTACTAAATAAAAATTATATAAATTTGAGGATTTATTTATCAGAAGAGTGATTAACAATTTTCTTTTTTTTTTTATATAATACCTTAAGCTCCAAAATACAATAATAGTACTAGTAATAATAAATAAATACTCCTACATTATTTTGTTAACAATTAAAAGAACAAAAAATTGTACAATAAAAACCAAAATTCTTATAGAAACTGACAGGAGCGCAGAAAAAAAAATAGTTACCATTTCATTTCAGTGAATAAAAATAATTACAATAAAGTGTTAAAAATTATTTTTGGTTCGAACTTACATTATAATTAATTCTTGTGTCAAAAATGTTTTAACACTTGATTAGAAATAGTTTGTATACACGACCATTTTCAGCATTCTAATCGTACGAAAAAAAACAATAAAAAGAAAGAAGAACAAAACACGACTAGCCCAAAGCAATATTATCATTATTATTATTATCATAATTATTATTAATATAAAAGCGATCTAAATGCTATACAGTTATAGGTTTTTTCATTTTTTTTTATAGTTTAAATAGAATTTTAAACTCACTAATTCTTAAAAGCTAAAAAAATTACACTTAATTCTAATAGAAAAAATATTTTATCTCTGAAATATAGCCATATTGAATGAAAAAATTTTTGTTTTAGTTTTCTTTTTTGATAAAATCAGTAATTTGATTATTAGAGTTTCAATTCAAACGGAACTTGCAACTATGGCAAAAACGTAAATCCAGTCATAAAAAATAGAGGGAACTGTGTTCTTTTCGGAAAAATCAATAACTTGATTTTTTTTCTAATTTACAGTACACTTGTGAAATGAGAATATCGTATGAATGGACCATAGTAGATTATGTCTAGTATTTGTCATAAATTAACAGCTGTTATTTTTTGGAATGATAACAGCACTGTTAACATAACCACTGGGATCTTTGCGTTCTTTATTCGCACAGCATGAATATGCATATATGTATGTATATAGTAGGCATTAGCAGTTTTTTTTTCAATACAAGCAACACACAATAAAAAGCTGCCTTTTTTCTATATGAATGAACACCAGAGAGTAAAGATGATGATTTAAGGAAACAAAAACAAATTAAAACAGGCGCGCCCTACGCTTCAATTCATTTCTACGCCACTGTGGAAAACGATAGAAATCGGTCCTGGATACTTGGAAAATTGCTTCAAATTCTGTATCAGACAGATGCCTCTGTAATTTAATCTTGGTTTAATCAAAAAAAACTTCTTTTTTTTAAATAAAAATCAGTACCTCTAAATTGCATCGGTCCACATCAGATGGTAACCGATAATTAGTTATCACTAGAAGATGGTAAGGATAAATTTTGGCCGGTTCGTTTATCAGCATCGTGTGTGCCATGTTTGGTAGTGACCGTCGTACTTGTGATGAGTACCCGCCGCCCGGGTAACGTCCTAGACCGCCCATGTGCGTCGCCGAAACGGGCATCTCTGCATTCTTTAAAAAGAAAACGTACAAAAACAAAAAGGACACATTTAGGAAAGGAATTTGGATAAGGATAAAGAACAAAATAAATCAATAAAAAAATAGAAGGCCTCCACCAATATTATATGTATACCATTAAAAATCATTAGAGGATTAGCGATTTTTGTGCAAATATAAATAAATAAATAAAATATAATTAGTAATTGAAAGTTAAAAATTAGTAAATTATTTGAAAACAACAAGGAAAAAGGATACAATACAAAGAATATAAGAAAGGAAGCATTATTTACATACCAGAGCGCGTCTTTCAACATCCGTGATGGATCCAGTGGAAACTGAAGAAAAAGCATTAACTTAACATTCTAGCTTTTATCATCAAAAACAATTTTTATGTTAAATATAACAGGGTAAAACAGAGTTTCAAGGAAATGTGCAAAATACAATTGGATTGATCTTTGTTCAACACAAATCGTTCCAATTTTATTGCAAAGATTTTTAATATTTAGAACAGACGGTGGTATCGTTATGTATAACAACATGCAAGAAAACAACAAAGAAATCTACTTTTCTTAAAAATTAATTATTTGTTGACCAAACAATTTTGTACAATAATTTCACGCCAACACCTCAAATAAATATTCCAATCCTATATAATTATACAACAAAATATTACATAATTTATCATTTGTTGTTATATTAATAATAAAGTAATTATAATTAGCTAAAAAGCGATTTTCTTTTCTAAATATAAGGGAGGAAAAGGAGAGGGATACTTACTATCAGATTTTCCACAACTGAAGTCGGTGCTATGCGTTTTAGCACCCATTCCACTAAACGAATAATCACCCTGTGGAATTATTAATGTAATTAAAAAACCAAAAATTTTGCCCAACGTCTTGAATTATTATTAATAAAATAAATATAACTGAACAAAAAGAAAACACAATTACTACACATGCAATGATAGAATTTCCAACAAAAAAGACAAGGAAGTGTCTACCAACTGCGCTAATCCGTGCAATTCAAACCGAACTCTACATCTTCGTCTTTATCTCTAAGGAGTTGCTTGGCAGTTAAAATCAATGGGGCATGTGACCCCCCCACTCAAATGGTGGGAAATGAGGCTTGTTTACCCCCCCTCAAATGGTGGGAAATTGCGTCATTCCTTCCACCATTTGGGAGGGGGAAAATTCTGTTTTTGAACATAGGACGCTTATACTTATACTTCTAACGTCTAGAGGGTGATACCTGTTTAAGCACTGTCAACGTATCCCTTATAATTTATAATGCTCAAAACAACTAGTACCCTCTAGACGTTAGAAGTATAAGCGCCCTATCATTCAAATTGTTCAGAACCAGAATTTTACCCACACTCAAACGAAATCCACATCTCCATCTTCAGCAAATCCTCAAAAAGTGAGGACGCTTGAATTGCCACTTTTTATCGATATCCATAAAAAACGAGAAGAAGAAGATAAAGATAAAGATGTAGAGTTGCGTTTGAATTGCACGGAATATTTCTGTTTAAAAAGAATACAGATAAACTAGCGGGCGTACAACGCTCTTTCAGGTCAAAGTAGATGATGAACCAAAAATACAAGCCATTGATTACGTCGGTAACACAGCTTTTGAGTGTCTTTTTGTATTAAAAGAATATAAAAGTATACATTTTACTAGAAAGTCAACAAATACCAACTTTAATAACATACTCTTCAAGCTAGTCCATTGCCTACATTGACTTCAAATAGCGCTGTACAACCGCTATACCTAATATAAATTTATTCTTTTGTTGATAGGATTATAACTGAAATTAGCGCATTCAGTGTATGTTTATAAAATGAAATGAAAATGAAACTACGAAATGAACAAATCTGCGACACAATTTTTTTCAAATAAAACAACTTAAAAATGAAAAATTAAACATGCCACGATCAAATTTCTTTTCCCAAAACTTACAGGAATATGTGGATAACTACTACCCGTTGATGAACTGAATGTATGTGAACGTGGTGCCAAACCGTAACCGGGTTTAGGAACATGTCGCAGAGAGCTCACAACTGCATATAAGAACAAATTTAGAAAGAAAAAAAAACCAACCACCCAAAAAAGTCACAAAAAAGGCATAAATGGAATAATACGAAATTTGATGATAAATATATAGATGAATTAACCGTTAAGCAAAGTATAGATGCGGATGCAATAGATCCCAATCCATGGAGGTTACGAAGAAGAGTTAGATACAATAAAACAAACTACTTACATATCCATTTCTAGCAGGTAATGTAGACGATTTTAATCCATAACCAGGTCTAGGTACACTTCGTAAAGATGAGACTACTGTACAATGCGCAAAACAAAAAAAAACGCCAAAAAAATAAAATAAAAAATTTGAGAATAAAACATGCATAAACGTGTGTGTCATTAAAACAACAATATATATATATATATATATATATAGATCGGCCGATTTAAGAAAAACCAACCACCGAATGCGCAGAGGGACTGAAACGAGCCCGCGCTGCAAATATCGAAATTCCATTGGCCGAAATGTATCGAACACGCCT